>JAMKCH010035363.1:0-49206 GCA_023653785.1 Ophioderma brevispina | reverse complement strand
CCAACCTAATCTTCCTTCTTTTTTCTTTCTCTTGCATTTGTAATTTGGGCCATTTCTATTTGCAATTTGCATTTCTACCTGTTTCATTTTCAAAGCACGATCTGACTCACCATGAAAATTTCCCACTAAAGTTTTCCAAACATCCCTCGTCTAGTAAATCTTCCTCAACAGGATGTGTTATCACCTGTTTTTTAATTAACGGTTTTTTCTCATTTAATGCTTAACTTCCATCCAATAATACTCGGCCAATTCAATTAAATCTGGCTTTTTTTGAGCACATCAAACTTCTCCCACGTAACATCTTAAACAAACTCTTTTTCCTGCGTTAAACCCTCGTGTATGACACTTCTATCAAATAATAATATATAGCACCGATATCAAGTTAAAAACACACAATCAAAATTTTTTCAAAATTTTAACTGTATTTTTTTTTACAGTGTATTTCCCGACGCGAGCCCCCAATTTGTTACGGTCAACTTGGCCAAGGCCAAAAACCACCTCAACACTACAGATTCAAACTCCTGAATAACTAGACCATACACTGTGAACTTGAATTACAAATTTTAAAACAAAGTATTTCTTTTTAATTGTGTGTCTAAATCAATCTCTCAAAATCGATTAGGTATCAATAATCAAAGATTAATCTATAATAAAGTTGTTAATTTATGAACTACTAACTTACTACTGGTGTGTGCCGCGACCGGGCTGCAGCGAGATTACATTAGATTCCGATCTCAAAGAGTCCTGGCGAATATTCCAGCGCAAAACTCCAATTTCCAATATGGGATGTGGCCACGGACGACTTGTTTCCTTACTGAAGAAAACCATCTCTTAATGACTCCTGTAAGCTCGGAGGTCGACTAAATATAAAGTCCACAAAAGTGCTGTATCTGTTTCTCCTTGGATAACTCAGAGGCCACGGAATTCAAAACCGAACCCCTACACAATCGGACGAAACTGCTGGAGCTGAGACTACATGAACAAGTCCACTATAGGGGAGATTAGTACTAGACTGTGAGTACTGTCACTGTCAACTGGGAAACTCTGCTAATAACTTGGAGCACGATGGTATTAAACTCTCATTGGAGTAATGATGTTGTGATACTCGACTCATCTTCTCTCACCAGGCTTTATATATCCTCTCAAACAATCTAGAAGATCCTGGTCCTCTCTATATATCAATGTGCTAAAGATAGTCCATTACATCATAATCTGATGCCTCTACCATTCCACATGTCCTGTATAGATTTGGGATCTCATAGCAGCACTCACTGACTGTGTAATTAAAAGCAGTGCTCACCTATAGCCAGACCCATATCACCTTGAGTTAGTGCTAGTCTACTCCCTAGTCCCAGTAACTGTCACTCCGCGGGTTCTCTTGGATTCTAATTGCTACATACACACCAGTTATGCACACAACCCAGGTATTTTATAATTATATTATTTAGATTATTTTACAATATTTTAATGTGCTAATTTATGACTTAATCTTGCTCAAGTGAAATATTCATTGCTAATCTTGGGGCTGTAAACAACACACAAGTCAAACTGACACAGCCGTTAAGGCTTTAAAACGTCCCGTTCGGAAATTGACTACAGCCTGCCGATCACAGCAAAAAGGAGGTAGCGTTATTTTCTTGTTCGATCTAGGGCCCACTTTCCTCCTAAAACAAGGCAGGGGTCCGCTCCGTGATTTTTTTTGAAAAGTAGCAAAAAATGGCATTACGGAACGTTAGGGATATATCAATCTACAGTCTTTTCAAAAAGAAGGTTTACTCAATTTAGTAAAAATCCTGTAATGAATTCCTTGTCGTACCAACACGGGTTAACTAATTTGAATAAAACCACCCATTTTCCTGACTGCACACATCTGGGTACCGTGCATCGGTTTTCGATTTACCCCAAATCAATATATGCCGTGAACACGAAAGCTTCCATTGATTAGTTGGTAACTTTCATTGTCAACAGGAAATTTTACTTTAATACTCATACTCCAAATCTATCAATCAAGAGCAAATTTTAAAGGCGACAATGTGGAAATGATATCGAATTTTGAATCCTTGCGCACTGTTTCTCTTGGTACACTCTCTTGAAAAAAAACACTTCATTACCTGTTTTGCAGTTCTTTTGCGAATGAAAATGATTTATACCTACACTGCTTGATGATAGGAAAATGAACTTCGTTTAATATGTGGTTCTTGAGTAGAATATATAATTCCAACTTTCATTTTAACATTAAGGGTTGCAAACCAATGGATATGTCTTGTTCACGCTTGATTGATTTGGGCGTGAATAGAACTGATACAAGTTACCAGATGTGTACAGTCAGGATTAGTTTTTTCAAATGGTTAGAACTTTGGATTTGGCATGTGCAAATTAAAACAAAATATCTTTAAACTATTATTAGTGTCCAGTATGTTTTCAAAAATAGTTGAGCGGCGATGAACTCACAGTTGCTGTAACTGTACGCTCTAGTTCCTAGATGCACACGCCGTATATTCTGGCGTAGCTGTTCGTCACACGTTTGGTTGCGTCACGCGTTCATTTGAAATTGCTGTGGACGTGCAGAATTAAAAAAAAAGGAGATAATTTTAAAACTTGTTGCTAAATGACATGGATATTTAAATGTGATAATCTATTTTTTATGAAAGGGAAAAGTGTTTTTATTTTTATTTTGTTGTACTGCATGCATAAATGCTGATCTTGTCTATCGTAACGATGTACAGTGTGCATCAGGAATTAACAACTCTGCCCCCCCCCCCCAACGAGTCCGGTCCGCGTATTTTTTTGCACTTGTATGATACAAATTATTCAGAATGGGTGCATTGTTGTTAATTTCTGATGAGCCACTGTGCATCGTGGTTGAATCATTAAATGTCGCCCTCAGTCTGCAAATCAACATCATGTGCGAATATGATAAGAATAACTAAAATTTAATTATCAAGAAAATTATATATTTTATTGATTTAAATTAATATCATTTAACAATGATGTATTGGTGTCTTTATTTGCCACGAGACCTTTGTAATCATGGGTACATGGTCCATTATTTATTGTGCAAAATTATGACCAACCTGCCAACGATGTTCCCTTGTTTTATAGCGTGTATAGATTACCTGACCTGTTCTTGTCTATTGCGAATCAGGTGCTGTATAGATCATAGACGAAATTCTTCAAAGAAAATGTTTTTGAAATCGCATTTCTACTTTGGATGCATTTTTAAATGTTAATTGGGTCTGCACTTATCTCATAAACTTAACTACTCGTAGCTTAACTTTTGTGGTAGCATTTACCCAGAGTTCAATCTGGAATACATATGACATTTATGACATTAAAATGTTCATTTGTATGTCTTCAAAGAAAGTGCACGCGATAGGGGGACTTAGGCAAATAAGATATCCATTCAAAATTACCTATAATGAGTAATAAAAAACCCCCCAAATGTTGTAAATTGTATTAAAAATGCATCTTTTCATGTTGGTGATCTAGCCACACGTGTGGTGAAAAAAAAAAAAAACATTTTAAAAATAAAGAAACCATCGTCGCATTGACTCACGACCGTGTTGTCCCCAACAGTATCAATCTAGTTGCGCTCATGTCCTATTCGCGGTGAGTTTTGACTTCACTCATTGACTCACCTTCAATTCTACTTCTAGGGAATCGGAGAACCCCTGATGGAGTAGAAGATTTTTACTGCCATCCATATTTTAGTAACGCTATGCAGTCGAGAACATTGTTTTTGTATAAACATACAAAGAAAACACCTGCAAAATGTCTGCACCTAAGGGCTACATTAAACTGGTAGGCTTGCGGTTCTCCCGGAAAGATACAAGTTCATCTATCAGGTTTATTGATGTCATACAACATATTGATTGATATTTTTGTTGCACACCCACACAGTATGTGTAATGAGTGTGGAGATAACGGATTGTTGGCATTCTGTTGATTGCTTGCCTGTTGAAGTATGCCCCAAAGCTCGTATGTAGATTACTATCTGATGAAGGCAGCCTGTTACGATTTATCTTGATCACAAATCGTGTCATGGCGACATCGTTCACTTCGCATTTTTGACGTCATACGCGTCAGCGAGTGTCACAGATGGGATTCAGCAATGTCGACTTATTTACAAATGTACTTTCATTAAAATGCTGGTACTAATTTTCAAAGAGATCTGTCCCTCTATTTTCAAACCCTACGGGCTAAAACCCGAGCCCATACGCGTATAAATAATTGTTGATGGCTACGCATGAGCAAAGGGGTTGATCACGTTCACTGACAAAGCTCGTAGAATATAGGAGCAATTACTACTGACATATCCGTCTACCACTAGTCTACCACGTAAAAACGTGCTAAGTAATAAAATCATCATCATCATCATCATCATCATCATCATCATCATCATCATCATCATCATCATCATCATCATCATCATCATCATCATCATCATCATCATCATCATCATCATCATCATCATCATCATCATCATCATCATCATCGTTATCATTGTCGTCATCATCATCATCATTCATTTCATTTCATTTCATTTTATTTGCCAGCAAACGATTTTTTTAAACATTAAAAACATGCAATAAATTAAAAAAACAATTTAAAGCAACTATCATCATCATCATCATCATCATCATCAACATCATCATCATCATCATCATCATCATCATCATCATCATCATCATCATCGTTCATCACTCATCTAAAATCGATTGCATTCTAGCAGGGTATAGGCGTCGAGTAGTACGCAAATTGTATTGAGGAGGGGAAAAAATTGAACATACACAGCCCACTCTATCATTCCTTCTCCAAACCCTACAGCACGGAATATTTCACTGCCTAAACTTTGATTACCTAGATTTATCTGATGCTCTTTACAAATATATAAAAGCCACAGGCAAAGTGTCCATTAGACAGCCACTCACACTACGAGATCCAAATATGCAATGTCCGTCGATTGTCTGGACTGCTGGTATTCGCTAGAGGCAGTCTAATCTTAATCTCGTTACCTTGAACACGAGTCAGTGACCAAGATTTCTATGTGAACCCTGAAAGATAACCCATTTCTTCTCGGTGTCACAAGTGATGCTCGTAGCCGGTCTCCTAGTTCGGTTTCGTTTGTCAATCATTGAACCATGCCCCAAAAGTGAGGCTATTGAAGCTGGTAATGATTCGTTTTAAGCTTTCATTGCAGCACCTGTTTAAATACCGAAAGGCGGTGAGAGCTAAAGTGGATGTTTATGTAAATCTAAGGGGGAGATAAGCACTGAGGATGGAGCAATGTTCAATCATACACAATCTTCTACCGTATCTTACCGCAGTTGTTTAGAAGCACTCTTTATTATTTATGGCCAAGTGGCTAGGACTTGACCTATATCTCTAATTTTCATTTTGGATTCTGCCTCACGCTACTCTTTCCATATTGACGATACCATGAAGAGATCACGGCCTCCCATTTCCTAAGCAATATTATTCTTTCACTAAATGGAAAGATAGACTTAGGTTATTCTAGACTATTGTAAAATCCAGGATAAAAAGGATATTGTCATAGTAAGCCCAACACTAGATCTAGGTCTTACATTCTAGTGACCATTCCGTCAGTTTTTCAAGCATCAGTTGAAAAGCATTAAAATACTTATTCACAGC
Organism: Ophioderma brevispina; assembly: GCA_023653785.1. Taxonomy (NCBI): domain Eukaryota; kingdom Metazoa; phylum Echinodermata; class Ophiuroidea; order Amphilepidida; family Ophiodermatidae; genus Ophioderma; species Ophioderma brevispina. The sequence continues at coordinate 43,554 of JAMKCH010035363.1, read as the reverse complement.
TATAGCATGGCCTGTGTGTAAATAACAGAGGCAATAAAACAGTAAAATAGTGCCTGCAGAAGATGGTCTACCTAATTTTACACCTGATCATATGGCGCTTATAGACATTGGCTTTATTTCAGTCTTGAAATAAAGTACCTATTTATTTTCTGTCGCTGCGTTTCGCTGCCTTTAAGCTGGTTCACATACTAGCAACCTCTTAATGGGTTACCAGCGTGGTTTGTCGATTTTTGATGTCTATTTGTAATCGATCCACGTACATACGAGAAATGGCATGCAATTTGAATTCCCGAGTGTATTGCTGGTGCAAACAAGAGGAGTTTGAGTTATCAAATTTGGAATCAACGCTCTTTGTTATCTTTCCGCAGATGAATGCAAATATGCTTGTTCTTCGGTGGATGCTTTGTAGATTGTCATCAATGAATACAGGTCATTGTTTTGTAGACCAGAAATGTCAATTTTATACTCTGCTGGATTGCTATATGCTGTCCCGCAAAATATCGATAAACCAAACGTTTCTTCCTTTAACCAAAATGAATAATATCGGCAAGTGACTTTCATTGTCGATTTGCAATCCCTTTCGCCACTGCTAGAATCATTTTGATTATAGCCGTGGTAAATATCATAACGTAGTTGGTCGGTTTAAAGAGACGCAATGATATGATAAAATATTCAGACATAATGAAATGGATCCTTACTGAAACCCTTTTCACCAAAATATAAAACAATTTAGATGTTTACATTCTGTAAAAACAGTAAAAACACATGCACTTCCTGCCACACGAAATTTACAGTGCATCCAGCATGTTTTGACACAATTCAAAAGCATTCAGACATTGTACTTCAGGCTTGTAGTAAGATATTGATCTGAAAAGTGAAAGCTAGATTAGCCAGGATTAGCACATATACAATAGCAATGGTCGGTAAGCTGATGACTGCATTCTTTTCAAGTTTGATAAAATGCCGGTAGTAATGTCAGCATCCTTAGCTCTCTGTGGCAGAGAAGTGAAGCGTACAAGGAAACTAATATTAGTTACTCCTTTTTTTACAAAATCTAAACGCCCAAATGGTTTTAAAATTTGTGCAAGTGATTTCAGTTAAGGTCCATTTCATATTTGTGACCTGCTCCTACGAAAAGTAATATGTGCAGATTTGAAATGCTGAGAAAACAAGCTTTAAAAAGATGTATAACATGTAAAAATTGCACTTTCTTTTGTCCATCAAAAATCAATACATGCCTTGAAATTCTTTTGTTTTCTATTGATTTTACACAAGTTTATTGATCTCTTTCTCCTAAAGTACTCTGGCGACCTTGTCCTGGTTTTGTGAGAGCAGGTCACATTTTTTTCATGTCATTGTGTCCCTTTAATAAAACTAATTTATCTTTGGTGATAATACAAAATACCGCACTTAAATGCAATTTAAAAAGACCAATGATACCACTTTGACGTAAGTTTTGAATATACAGTTTACCAGCTGAGACCTTCTAAGAATTAAAACCATTTACATCAAATGAGCAAATGCGACTGCCCCTCAGTTTACCAGACAAACGGATCAATATATTAACGATACCGCACTATGAACTGATGATTAAAGACTCGTAACTAGTAGCTGTTCTGTTGACAGAAGTTCATATTACATCTCGTGACAGCCTCTTCTGACTGCTATTGAAATTGTAAGTAGTCACAAATGAGGCCGGGGTATTTTCAAACTATTTAACACATATGTGATTATAAACCGGACGACTGTGTACAAATGTGACGAGTCACACGTCATAGAAACGGTACATTTTTCCTGCCAAGTTGTTTTTAATAAAGACCAACAGTGTTTTGCCCAAAAATATAAAGAAAATAATAAGAGAATAATTTACACATTTTTCAATTATAACTTCCAAGAGTATAGCGAATGTGGGAAAAGCATGATATCATTAGAGAGTAAGGTAATTATCTGCCTTCTCTATATGAGCAAGTGTTTAAGTTGGATTCTTTCTTACGTTCTTACGTATGAGCTAAGAATTAAAATTTCTAATGACATTTGGACTTTCTGAAAAGATGGACGTTTTAAAAACAATATTAAAATATATTATAATGTCAAAAATCTTAAACTAAAAAATGTAAATTCCCCAAAAATAGGATCACAAAAAGACTCAAAAGTCGTTTTAGAACCTAGTAATTTTCAGCTAACTATATACACATAAACAAGCAAGTATCCGAATTCATTCAGACATTATGGCCATAAAACAAACAAAAAACAATGCATTACCAACTAAATAATAAATATCATGAAAAAATCTCAAATTCTTTAAGTAATAATAATAATAATTAACGACATTTACAATTAAGGGTGATCGAGACCAACTTAAAAGTTTAAAACTGATGGGTACATAAAGATATTTATCAAACCTTTCCATAATATCTCCAACGTAATCAATTGGCTGATGCCTAAGCTGACATTTAAGCACAGACTATCCACCAGTGGCAAATGTGTACTATTTATTTTAAATAAATAACAACATGAAAAATAATTTTGTCGTTATATGCGTGAACGTATAATTGTTTCTCCAGACGCTCAACGGGAGCCATTAGTAAACAACAAGTAGAAAAAGCTATGCTTGGTTCAGTATCATCAAGACGCGTGCTCGGTAGTTAATACTTTTGGTACATTTTTTACAGGACAGCTTCAAAGTTTCTAGCGTAATCTGACAAAATAGTATTGATTGGCCCTTTTTTCACCACATAGTAATATTCATTACACAGTTACATGGTCATGTGCACAGTTAGCGAGAATTTCATCTATCTTTAAGTGTGGGTGTGGGTGTCTGTGTGTGTGTGTGTGGGGGGGGGGGGGGTGCGCGCGCACGACGCGCGAGTTAAAAAAACAGGAGAAAGAATGAAAGCCAAAGTAAGAATAAACAGAGTTATATCCCAGTTCTTGGAATAACTAATTATAATACCAAAAGCCATCCAAAACAATTGGGCTTCAGCAGATATATTTTCAATCCTATGTACTGTGGGCCGAGTCGGCCAAGTTCATTTACCATAAGATGCCATTCTGCCAAAGGAGTAGAAATCAGATCAATGCAAATTTCGTCTGCCATCACCATCTTCCCGCCTTGTACGCGAATGACTGATTATGGGTCTTTGTGAGTTGTGGGGTGTATGTATGTGTGTGAATGTGTGTGTGGCGGTGTGTGTGTGTGTGGTGTGTGTGTGGGTATGTCTGTCTATGTGAGAAAGAGTGTGAATGTAGTGAATAATCATATTGCTTACACGACATAGGATTGCTAATTGTGTATATGTTGGGGTGTTCGCGCGCGAACACGTTTGGGCTACTTTACGAGCCAAGATGATACAAAAGAAATGATGTTCGAGTATTCCTCGGACGATGATTGGTCCTCGCGAATTTTGCCTGTTGTGTTATTCTTTCTCAAAGTTACATATTCATGGTTGCAGTTGAGATGCGACAGGCGGTTCTTTTGATGAAAAATGTGCGCGAGAATGTATGTCTGTGTGCGTGTCCTAGAGATTGTATGGATATTGCGTGTGCCATGAAATGATTATGGACTTATGTAATGGAGGATATGGTTATTACGAAGCCAAACTTATATAACATTGTTACTTTAAGGTAGTTAAATCGATGGACGTCTGGCGTTTTCAGCAGCCAATGGCCCAAATACTTTTCCAAAGCCATGATATATCAAATAATAAAGAATATGAACCACGGTTCATGTAATGTACCATTATGCTGTGTTGCAACATTCGCATTTGTACATTTTACAGAATAATACATCAAATTAAACATTCTTCAAAAAATAATATAAAATAAATAAATAGGTAAAATAAATAGCATTATTACAGTGTTCTCTCAGGGCCGTATATACATTTTTTCTAGGTTTATTTTCTTTCCAGAATATATTTTCTTATTGATTTATTTTTCGTAAAATTAAAATCTAGGAAAAAAATACAAAAAAAAAAATAAAATCTACTCTGTGCCTAAAACAAATAGAAACGAATTGCAAGATCCGGTAAAGTTCATGAAAACATGTTATATCTTTTAGCAAGAAAGGGTTTTTTAGTTGACCTTACTGTGACAATTCCAGATAAATCCGATATTATTTTTTTTTACAGATTTGAAGTTAGGCATGTCAGACACTGTTTTTACCGATTTATGTGATTAACTGTCTTAATGACCTGTGTGTTACATTAGTGTATTCCTGAGTGAAAATCTCCAAACACACAGAGTACTTTTGTTTATGACTTGTGTTTGGTCCAAAACACAAACCTGTTTAAAACAACTTCGTGACCAAGTGGGGGGGGGGGGGGGGGGGGGGTCCTAGGGACCCTCCAAATTTGTTTTCGCGCTGGCCGCTTTACGCGTGGGATTTTTGCGCCGATTTTTTTTGTAATTGTCTGACTTTTAATGCGCTTCTTTTCATACCAAAATAATTAAAATCGGCCAAGCCGTTAATGAGTTAATTAGTGAGCGTCCCATGGAACCCCCCCCTTGGGCACTAACGGAAGTCATTTGAGAAATAATTAAGAATAAGAAACCGAAACCAAAGCAATTTTTTTTGCTGATATAAGTTCACACATACATGTAAGTAAACAATTATTAGTAACAATAAAAATAATTAACCCTTTATGTGCTGAAAACAAACAATTTTCATCATGTACGTTGCCAAACTGTTACTGTACAAACTCTATGGGAAAATGACGTGTATTTTGCAACACCCGTAAAAAATACAGGATTCCCTAAAACGGCTAGTTTTGTGTTAAATATAAGTAATTTGGGTCTTCTAGAATAGATATCAACATAAAATAAGTTTTCAAAATGTTTTGATGTAAGCCCAAGGCTCATTTGAATTTTCCGTCTTTTTGCCCAATTTTCGCGTGTTTTGAAAACAATGTTTTGCCCCTAATTTGCACCCAAAATAACAAATCTCAATTTTATTGCTGATTTTGGGTTGTCTTATGATAAATTTCGTGCAAAAATTCCCTCGGGAAAGTTGTTTCCTTAGGGGGGTCCCATGGACCCCCCCCCCTTGGGCACCAACGGGAGTGAAAACCCCTTGGTCACTTAAGTGACAAACAGTTTGGATTAGCTATTTTTATTTTGTTTTTTATATTTGAACTATGTTGTCTTCACGTCTATTCTAATAGCTAACTTTATTTTAAAAGAAAATGGACGGGCTTTAAATCATACCAATTACACATATCAAACTTGAAAAACTACCTCCATGACAAATAATGTTGACACGAAAAAAAAATTAACCAGCGGCTTTCCTGTTCTTGAAATTAGTGATTTTATTTTCACCCGATTCGACGCTTTATAATTGTTATATATAAATGTACCTTTGATTGTTACATTAAAACAATACAGCACATTTTTGAAGAGCGCCCCCAAATTTTAAAAATTTTTGTATTGTAAATTTCGATTGTAATTTAACGGCGGAGCTGGAAACGCCAAATTCCTGTCCGTCCATTGAAAAATAGTGCCACGTCACTAAAATGACCTCTAACTTGACCTGCCTGAACCAACTGAACAACTAATGGATGAGTACATGTATGGATACGTACTTGGCGCAATTTCCCGGTTATTTGATATCGAAAGAACGTTTCCAGCAGCCGTTGAATTATTATTGGTGATCTTCGATATTAATTATTCTAATTACAGAATTCCTTCTTTTCCGATACATAGATAGAAAGTTGGCCTCAATTTGCCAATTACCAATGCAACTGTTAAAAAATCTCATTTTTTGTTGAAAATTTGGGGCGCCCTTCAAAAAATGTACTAGTATTACTTTGTCGCCCTCGCTTTTGTCAACTTAACCGTTGGTTGACTGCCGATCCATGACAGTTGAACCCTGTTTCATTGTTTAGGACAATGGAAACCCGTTCCAAACGGAAAAAAAAAAACAAGCTTAACCGGTGAGGAGCCGGTGGTTCAGTTTTGATTAAATTAAACAGGATAAACAAAAGGCAAATGTAAAGCAATGTTATGGTGAAGTCATACATGCATTTTGCATTTTACGAGAACACTAGGTCCAACAAAATGCATATTTTTTCATCCTGTGCCTGCAAACATACCGGATTCTAAATTTAAAGAGACACTGGCACATTTGAAAAATAGTGCGCCCTCAAGATTTTTCAAAATCGATATGTTTGTATGGTTGTAAAGCTTTTATATACAAAAGCCCTCACCCGAAATGATTAAGACCAAATCAGCTTCCTTATGGGTAAACAAGAACACGCACTCCGTATGCATGTTTCTCACGCTATGCACACTGTTTGATCAGTCTATAACCTTTGTGGTTTTAATATCAGTGAGTACGAGTCCAAAATATTCATGTAATATACACATTTGTTGATTAAAGTTATGGAAAACTTTAAAGTTCGCCTACAAATTACCTGGGGATGTCTTTATTCCTCATATCATCATCCCTATCTATTTTTGGGGTGTGTTATTTTTATGTGCAAAATATATCTCTGTCCTTGCAATGGCCTAGACTATCATTTGAGAGCAAATTGAAGAAATTTCATATTTTGTGAAAATGTGCCAGTGCCGCTTTAAAATTCTACCTATTACCTTTACTGCCCATTATTCAAAAGCGCGCTCTTTGATTGGTTAGTTTACTGCCCATTATAAAATTCTGCATGCGAAAATGGGTCGCATTATGACCTAATGCCTGTTGCAAAGTACAAGTGCACATTCGTTTCGGCGCGTGTGCACCATATGTACACAAGCAAACGTTTACGCGGAGAAGACAAGGCTCGAGCTGTAAAGACGCAAATTGTTACGTTTTAGTAACAAATGGCCAGTTTTCGATCATTATTTTATTTTAAGATAATAAAATAGAAATAAAGGGTGTGATGTCCTTGTTTATGTCGAATAATAAGTCCTCGGCATTACAAACATTTGAATAATGGGTCTCGACCCATTATTCATATTTTTACTTGCTTCGGATTGCAATATTCTTACATAAACATCCTACCCACTGTTTCTTAATATTGCGGAACAACAAATGCACGTGCAGACAAATGTTAACAATTTTATAGCTAAGAGCATATGGTAAAAAAGGTGGATTTTATTTTAATACGTTCATTTAGCTGCACGTGAAACAGGTAGATACGAACCACATAATTGAGTAATTTGTTTTTTGTTTTTTATTTCCTTGGCGGTTCTACCAGTTGTGATAATGTAAACAATCATGTAGCAAGTGCAAGAATTTAAAATCGGATTTGGACAATGATTGGCACTATCAGTTAATAACGCTACAGTTGGGCATGTAATAAATGAAACAGGCCATAGGCCATATAAAATACACACCCATACTTCAAAGAAGATATTTCTCTAGTTTCGTTAATACGGTAACATAAAGCTTCAAAAGCGTTCTTTTAAGTCATAACAAGATATTTGACAATAAGATCCAAATGCCAAGAGCCCACGAGAGAAATCGTCAAACGCAAGTTAATTATGCGATGTCAAGACGTTGAATAAAGTTTCCGTGGTGTTGTTCGGGGTGTTGGTGTTTCCTGTTAACATGCGGCATCACCTATTCACAATGTCCAAAGGCAGACAGAGCATAGTGTAGCTGAATGAACATGATGAAGAAGGGTTTGGCCTATGGCATGAGGGCCTTGCTGTGATTTGATATACATCAATATGAGCCGCACCTACGGGATAGCCTTAACACTTAAGTGCACGGGGGGGGGGGGGGGTCCATAGTACCCAACATTTGATTGTTTTTGCGATTTTCTCGGTTACGCAATCCAATTTTTCAAGGAGTTTTTTGCTAATGTCTGAGTTATGAATACGCTTCTCCTGATACAAAAAAATAATTAGGTTGGGTCCCTAGGAACACCCCCCCCTTGGGCACTAACGGAAGTGAAAAAAAATATTTTACTAATAAACAATTAAAGAATTAAATTTGGGATTTATTTGCTTAGTATATAACTTAGGAGTCAATTAAGTAATAATTAATAATTACTTAAATCCAAATAACCTTTATGCTGAGAGCATCAATTTTAATTTTGGCTATATTTTTGCAATAATTATTTTAATTGGTTATTCTAGAGTAGATATAATGAATTATTTTGGTTCAAAACCTTATGTTGGAGTTGCTGAGGATGGAAAAATGCGACCCACTCTTTTTCGGAGAGTGACATTTCAATGTCCATAGGTCATAGGTCAAAGTTCGGGTTTTCATTTCTATTCGTGGGTATGGGGGTTCTTACGTGGAACCCCCATTTACTTGTGTTGGTTTCATTGCATGATTAAAACTCCCTGGGAAAGTGGTTATCTGGGTTGGGCCCCCCCTTGGGCACTAACGGAAGTTTTTTTTAGTTTGGGCACTTAAGTGTTAAATACGCGTTCAGCTATCCATGAATGTTTGCTTTCTGATCGGATAAAAGGGTTGATCAAACTAACATTTGTATAGCACCTTTTTCCGAATGATTCAAATCGCTATTGCCTATTATTATTACGCTGTCATCAGGAAATCGTCACAATCATTTCGCTTCATCTAGGCCAAGCGCACATTCCTATCAGCACTTAGATGTAATATTCCTCATAACAGCTCCCCAAAAACTTTCGACCCGGAGCTCACGAGGCAATTGAGATCAAGTGTCCTGCCCAGAGACACAAACACGTTGAATGCTGCGGGGCTCGAACTTACGATTAACAATGGTTTTATGATCATGAGTGCTGCGCTTTACCCATTGCGCGGGATTTGCGCCGAACGTGCTCTATACACGGAAAGTTTGAAAAACAATTATGCTGATGACCAAAGCTTAAATCTTAGCTATTTTCTCTGTGAATGAGTAAGATGCTTTATGAAATCCCTATGTAGATCGAAGTAACTTATAAGTCCGCGTTTACTCATAGTCCACCTACAACTGTAATGAATAGGGGACACTCGATCAGTTGACTTTTCACGCACATCAGTTTCACGCTTATCGTTGTTTTGTTGTCTATTGGAACACGGAATTGGCTCCTGGCGGACCTATATATGTTCCACCGGGAACCGGTGTTGTTGTATTTGTTTTAATGAAACTGAGGATCCCCCCTACGGGAGTGTCCTAGCTACCATGTCAATAAATGCGGAATAAACAGTGACTTGTGGACGAGGCTATAAGGTATAGTGCTGAAATACAATGATGCGTGCATTGTATACAATGAAACACAATAGTAGTGTATGCACTACAAACCACACGAACGCTATAATTCATGACACGTAGCGGGTCTATACAGGCTACAGATACGATCACTAGATTGTGACACCGGGGAAATTTGACCATTCAAATCGATATAATTTATTTGGTGAATCCAAAGTATGAGTCTTGAGAAGAGTTTCGGTTACGGCCTAAAAATTCAATTGTTGCACCCACCTGGTGATTATTTTTCCAATTATCACTTGAAAGGAGGTGTCCACCTGACTAGGATTAGGTAAGTTTCCGCCCGAAAAGTTGCACAATTGCGCGTACTGCATATTTCAGAATGGACACCATTTGTGTTATGAAAAAACTGCAATTGTATTTTCGTTATAAATAGGAATTTTATCCAGGACTAAACGAATAAAGTTCTAACTTCCTGAAGTGGCTTCAACATTAAAGGGTCAAGATGGCACGCCGGTTGGTAGGAGGTATGTTTTGTAAAAATGTTCTAAAAGTGCCAAATAGATGGGGTAAGAAGGCGAGTAATATTTTGAGAGCACCAAAAAAAAATAAATTTAATGACATTTGTGTATTGCGGACCATGATATAATCATGATGGCGGCGGTTATACCCGCATCCAGGGGACAAAAACAAGAAGAAAAACACCCCAATCCTTTCGCATAAATATTCGCTATAACGAAAACTATTGATAAACATTTTTCCGCAATTTTCTCTCGTAATTCTGGATCATGGCAGACCATTCAACAATAGGGTTGACGATGAGAAGGAAGGATATAGTCAGTACGAGAGAGAGAGAAGAAGCTGTGTACAAGTCAGAAACAAAAGATAGCACTTGATGTGACTGAAGAATACTTAGGTCACCTATTTAAATTTTCCTTCTACATATAGACAATTTCCATTCTTCATAACCATATTTTTTATTTACTGGGAAACACTTATGAGTCACGAGTGTCCCTAAATACAGCCCACACCACATTTGTGACCTGCTTCCACAAACCGGATAAAGTCGGAAAATTTTATTTTTGAGATAATTGCAGATTTAATGCTGATAAAACAGCTTTAAAAATGATGTATGTATCTGGTACCCCGACCGAAGCCGAATTGACATAGTACGAAAAGATTATCTCGCTTTGATGTGCGAGTTCGTTGGATAGGTCTTGGTGCAGGAGGGAGGTCAAATGTACCGATTTGTATGTGTTGCAAAAACGTACTTGCCTCCACAAGATATGTCACCCACCCTCGCAAACTCCAGGGCATAATTAGAATTCGGTGAAAAGGATACCAGTTTGACGCACACCAATCTATCCCCATACAAAACGCATAAAGGGAGTAAACGGCAAGACTCAGACTCTACCTGATATGCAACCCTCGAAAAAAGATGTAAAGGCCGTGTTACGGTGTGTGCCGGAAAAGTGAATCCCCATGCACTAAAATATTTAATAAAAGGATTAAGACAAAACAAAAAAAAAAAAAAGCAAACAAAATTGGACAGTGTGAGAAAAAATGCAAACGGCTTTTATGGTTTGGGAAAATGACAAAACTAAACAAGAATATGAGGTCACAGCGATCCATCCATCAATTGCTAATTCAAAATCGAAAGTAATCCCGTCTTTGTTAGTAATTGTTAGTACTATAGTGGATGCCATCTTCGGACTTCTTAAACAAATTCGGACTTCGGTAGGAATGCGAGAGTATACCATGTAAACATTGCGCTTCCCTTTGTCCATCAAAAAAAAAAAACATTCCATATATGCCTTGAAATGCTTTCTGTTTCTATTGATTTTACACAAGTTTATGATCTCTTTATCCCTAAGTGCTATGGCGCACTTCCTTGTCCTGGTTTTGTGGGAGGAAGATCAACATTTATTATGATTTTATTTCTATCCCACTGTTGATATGAGATGTTGTCTTCCTATGAACTATTATAGAGTCAGTTTAAACTACGTATATGGCCCAAGTAGTAACACCGCTATAGTAACGGCAACTCTCTAGGAAAAGTCAATACCCCCGCTTAATATTTTTGTACATCTTGGAAAAAAATTTAAAACTTCAAAAAACAAAAAAACGCTTTGTTTTTTTTAAAACGTCGAACGAAAAAAAGATGGTGGGCTGCTTTTCTCCTGACCCCCCTTTACTACCTTTAGAGCGATTAATCACGCCATCTTTAAAAAACACAAGAACCCCATGTAACACGCTAAAAAAGTACACATGGCCCCCTCAAATTCTTTTTGGAGCTCCCCCCTCAAAATATCACACAGCTCACCTATTTCAACAACTTGCCATATTAAGTTCATTTAGCAAATTGCCTCCTTGCGGCGGCCACTTGCGAACCGATAGTTATTTAAGCCCCCTTCAGGCAGTTAAAAACTTGGTCTCGTGTAGTCGTGGATAAACATTCTATCTGTAAGTGAAATTATAATGGCGATTTTAATAAATAAAATCGGCCCGGCCCATTTTGCAATGGGCCAGGGACACGCAAAACGTGCAGCTTTTCCCCCCTCCAGGGCGGAAAATACCTAATCCTAGTTAGGGGACATCCCCTTCAGGTGTTATATGGGAATTAATCACCTAATTGGGTTTTGGAACAACGAACGGAAATCGGATTGATGGCAGCTTAGGGGCTATATTTGATTTGTAGGAACATCAGATGTTAGAGCAAGGAATTGCGCCTAAAAATCCCTGCAAATTCAAAGCGTAAAACGTTTCCCACAGCTTATTACACCTTGCTACTATACTGTTTCCATTTCCTAGCCGGCACTACGTCATATAATGTAATATAAACGTGCTTGCAATTCAAGTGAACGGTTTTTCATAAAACGGTGTCTCCTCTACACTCGTCAAAATATCTAGTCGTTCTTATACCTGGTTTTAAATGAAAAGACTATAGACCATATCAGTATCCGATAATACATCTTTGGAATTCTCATTCACAAAATTCACTAGCGATAATAAACACAAATGGCGATGGCGCCAATCGTACAAATGGCCAACACAAAAACGACATAATTGAAGATTGTCAGATTGGATCCGTTCATACCAATCCCGGATCGTGGACCATTTAATAAAATCTCTGCATTAGTTTAAGCCCGTTAGAACAAAGCCAGACGATGTTGCGTAACTTTGGTGAGCGATTTGAATCCGCTATGAAAATCATTATTTTTTTTTTTTTCAATTCAAATATGGACAGGGGTTTGTGCGAATTATACTATTCCCATAGAATACTACGAAGATGTGCATCGGTTATCACATTTAAACTAGTGTCGGCCACCGTTGAAAACCTCGTATATGTGAGAGCATCCCCAGCAGGACGCGAAAAGGAGAAAAGGTTATATCAGCGGCCGCCATTGGATCTACATTGCATTTACTTCCTGGTTCAAGTATCGTAAGTAGTCAAAAAACATCTATTTTCAATAGGCAATGGGGGCAGGGGGTATTCAGTGAAGTTTGTCGATTGAGGAGTTAGGGCAGAGGTAGCTTACTGGCAAGGTGTATGTTGGACTGAATAACGGACACATTTTTTAAAGTGAAGTTAAACCCATGAACAAGCGATTCGAGACCAGCTTTGCTGTTTGATCCATGTGTGACTGATGTGTGGTCTCTTTTAATTAAATACCATGACGTTGACATTACACCATCTGATATGAGCATGAGGAATGGATGGTCTCGTTTATATGGTACTTCGTCGTTTGGGGCAGAAAGGAAAAACCTCATTATGTGAACATGCTTTGAATCTAAGAGCAAAACCTCATCTATATGTGCATTTTCGGTAACACCGACAAAACGACCTGTTTGGCGAAATTGTCGTTTTGCAAAGTATCGCAAATACTTCAAAATAGATCTGTAAGTACTTCTTTAAAAATCACCTCATTTGCATACCAACTTGTGATTTGACCAAACACTGGACAATAGGTGGTTGGTCCCAATCGTTACGAAGTTTTGCCACATATGATGTTTGCATTTGACTTTCAAATTACATAATTATGAGGTTTTCCCGCCCAGCGACGATTTGTAATAGTTGCCCATCTTTACGAAGATTAAATTCCCGCATTTATTACTGTAAGGGTATTACTTTTTTGAGATGTTCACAATTTACACGTGAGAATGAGGCTTACAGCGCCACGTCTTTTTGTAGGACGATGTTCATTTTTCGTGAACTCACGTTAATTTTCAAATTCAGAATGAAACTAATAGGAAAGTGGAGAGGTCTGAGTAAAATTTGCAGCGGGTATGTCCTAATTTAGTTGTCAACGTGTATGAATTACCAGACCTGATTTTTTTTTGTCAATTACAAATGGCGAAAAGTGTGTTCAAAATAGGACAATTCATAGCGTATATCTATGTGTGTATATATCTGGGTCTCTGTGTGTGTGTCTCTGTCCAATGTCCATCCGTTCATCGGTCGACACTCCATTCATTCATTCATGATCATATCCTCTTTTAAAATTAGAGAAAGTTGCAAGATCTTTTACCTTGAAAACTTTAAAGGAAATTGAATGGTATTTTGATAACATTTCAATTTCAAACATGACCGTATCGTCAATAGAAGCGGATGTCTAGCTATAAGACGTGCGTGGCATAATTGTGAAAACGGAAAAAGAAGAGGCTTTTATCTGAATGTTGTGGTGTTATTATACACTATTATTCTGAGGAGACGAAAAAAGAAGACATCGACAAACAAACAAAAGAAAGTTACGCTGGTTTGGTAGAATTTAAGTTCATGGCTCCGTTTAAACACAAATCGGATGTTTTCTGGCGTAAAGTTTTACGGCATGTTTATGAAATTCAGGCTGCCTAATTCGGTAAAGGTGGTTCATACAATACAATTGCAATTACAATATCAATTTTTTTGTGTACACATATACGTAATCCAGAGATTGTCATGTTGTTAAACAGAATCCGTAAACAAATGCATTATTTTCTAAGGCACGGGGGGGGGGAATTTCATATTAAAGAGAAAAAAATAGACGGTTCCTGTTAACGAGCAATGAAACACGCGCGAAAAACAAATCAAAAAGCATCTGCATTGTTAAAATTTGGACTTGTTGCGTGGTTCGAATATTAGTCCTTTCATTATCATAGTGTACCAGGTCCATTCATCAATTAAACAAAGACGATATATTATACCAAATTCCCCTAATAGGCATCATTCGATTCCTTGTAATGTTTGCACTGGAAATGCCACCATGGGTAAACGTAATCATTAAACACTGAAATGGTTGAATTTTGAGCAACAAGGGCTGTATAAACGCCAGGTTTGGTTATTAGGACTAAGCGTGTATGATTGATACGCCAATGTATCACTGGGTCATTGTTGGGAATCTTCTTCTTCTTTTGGTGATGAGGCAGCAGCTAAATATGTTGAGGCCGGGTGAAGCCAAGCTTCATTGTGTCGGCTGTGGGTTGAAGAAGTTATATGTATACCGGTGGACGAGAGGTAGGGCACTCATTGAGTAATTTTGGATCCGCCACAGGGTCTAGTGTAAGCGAACATATATTGGCAGGATGGAGATGGTCGCAAGACCCCCATCGGAATATTGCTGTTGTTGAAGCGCCAATCCTGTGCCGAATCCGGTTTAAGGGACCAGTCCTTGCGGGAAGAATGATTACTACCAGGTGGTTAGTTCTGTCTAGTGTAATAGTGAGTTGGTCCTGGTCTTGAAGTATCTAGTCAGGCAGTTGCTAATGCCTGTTAGATGTGCATAGGGGAAGTGGAGCGTTTTAGCAGCGTGGTCGTCAGAAAGGTCGACAAGAGTACAGTCTCTGTCGGCCGAGCTGGTGTAAATCTTGACAGTGTTAGGCAGCAGGTGCTTGTTGTCCATCCAGCCAGTGCCTTATTCACCAGTTGTGCGTGTGGTGTTCTATCTGAAGCACTGCAGGTGCAATGCTGAAATCATGGACTAGAAACTCAGATGGGGTTGGGCGGCGGGGCAACCAGTATATGGTTCTCAAGGTCTCGTTGAGTACTGTGTGTCTAGCTTCTTTTGTGTGTGTGAGAGCTGTTGCACCATGGTGTGGCGGGACATATTCAGCAGTGTTGTAGACCAGAGCCAAGACGGTGGTGCGTAGAGTCGTTGGGCTGGATCCCGATGAGGTCCAGCAAGGTGGTACAGGAGGTTTATTCCTCGACGTTACCTTGGCGCAGTGCGGACTCGAAGTGCTGCCGATAAGTAGTAAGCTCCAAGATAGTTGGTGTAGGGTTATATGGAGAGGCGCTCATGAGGTTGGATTTGAAGCTGCGATGAGCCTCTTGGTGTTGAGGATGGAAAGGCGGGGGGGGGGGGTTGTTTTGTTCTGGGGGGGGAGGGGGGGGGGGGGGGGGCCATAGCGGGCCGGGGGCCTTGGCTTCACTCAGTTCAGTCTCAGTCTTGAAAGAAATGCTGCAAATTGGTTGCATATCTGCCGTAAGTGTACTTCCGACGTCGCCCAGCTACTGTCAGAGGGAGAAAGAAAGGCAAGATCTTCCCGTAGCCATGTGGGCTAGATGTTGTTTGAGGGTTTAATCGCTAATAACAGGGAACAGATGGGGGTATAGTACAGACATTGTGGGTACTCCGTTCCTCCACACGACGCGACGGCTTACTCTGCCCAGCACTGGTCTTGAGAACACAAAGCTACGTTTGCAAGCATGTTACAGATTTACAAGATGACGATCCGGGATGGTCCTGAGAAGTTGAGTGTCAGGCCGGGGTTTGTGCCACACGGTGTCGTTATGCTAGTGCAGTAAGGTCACGTTAGAAAATAGAGTGGCCTGGCATGAGAATTGAAACGCATATTTTGGGGTTATTTGAACGTCGCTAAGAATCGCCTTGGTCTTGTTCTTTTAGTTAAAAAATACAACAATTTATGTTTTTAACAAACGGCCGTCCATAGAATGAGGTGGGATTGATCGCTTTATCACAATCAGGGCACGGTGACCTGCTGGATGAATTTAAGTTACTCTGAAGGTGTGTAGGCTTGTAGTGAAAATGTGAATTAAATTTAGAATAAAGGAAAATGCACGAATCAAACTATTCTGACCACCAAAATACCTGTGATCACGCCATAGCTAAACGTGAAAAGGAAAATACAAAAAAAAAGAACATGTTAACGGTACCTTTAGGAATCATTTCCCCCTTATTGCCCTAGTATCTCACGCTCTGTATATTTGACTGTCACTACAGGAGAATATACCACTATGAAAGCTAAGTAAATGTTCCATCGTATGCAGGGAGATAGGATTTCGGTGTTTGCGTGCATGACATTCGCTGCTAAAACGCTAGCTGTTAATGTATATGCAAACTATATACAACGAGTGCGTCAGAAAATCCACAAAAAAGATATGATTCAGTTTACATATGGCACTATCAAATAGTGTAATTTAGGAGCAATGGTTAAAAAGCATAGAGTACACCAACCTGATAACATTATGAAGAAATTAATTATTTGGCCGGAAATATTTAACCTTGCTACCTAGTTATGTTGAATAGAAATAAAACCATAATATTTTGGAGCAAATGTGTCATCATCTCGGGAAATAGCTGATTTTGATCTATTAGAAGAATGATCAAATATTTTCTTTATTATGTTTAAGCATTGATAAATTGCTTTAATCGGTAACATGGTGTCCAATTTATAATAGGGTTTACACCAAAATGTAATACTTACACTATTCTACAGCTTATGCGAAAAGGTCAAAATTACATACTGCGAAATGCGTTTCATGACATTGAACACAACACAATATTTGACTCGCTTGTTACTGTGTTACAATCCCCTCAGAATAAGGTAAACTTCGTAGCCTTAACATCGGTGTGCGTTCCAATATAGCTCTTTCGAGACAGTTATTAAGCGACATGTGCATGCAGACCGAGTTGTGGTTTGTGGTTTTGCAAACTAGTAAAACACAGTTAACCACAGAGAGACACCCACCACCTTTTCAGGAGGCTCAATATTGAGACAAGCACAATGATCATCTTTAATTGAATTTGTGCTCTATCAGGTGAAGTTTCCTAGACTATTACAACACAACTGTGCAAAAATATAAAATTGAGGGCGCTCTTTTCAAAAAAAATGGTTGTATTGCTTTAAGACCTTATAGAAAAAAGAGTTTAATCGAGTCTAAAGTCAGACATTCGACCTGGTCTAAAGTGTAATTTAGTCCCACCCGAACCAGAAAAGACATTTGCCTTTGCATTGACATGAGATATTTGTGTATTTATTTTGAAATTTGCAACAAAGCTATTTTTGACTTACACAAGGTCTCTTAAAACGTTGACAGGTTTGGAGTGTCTTGAATCACCTTTAAGAAACCAAAGGTAGCACCCATATAAAAAGGTTAAGGCTGGTATTTGAAAGGCAGTCTAACTTTAGTCCTGGGTTTTAACCAGAAGTCCTACATGAGTGAACCTTTTTTTCCTTCCAACATACTCTGAAAATGTGTGCTGTAACAGGTGAAAACATTCCTCATGCCCCATCCACAAAGGATTGTTCTCACCTGTTACATATGACTTTCACAGTATTTGAAAGGAAAAAAAGTCACCAAGTTAGACTAGCCCAGGACTAAAGTTAGACTCCCTTTCAGAATACCAGCCTAAGATTTTATTTAACACGTTTAGCGGTTGTCCTCCTTTCAAATCAACAATTATTGTTGTAGTGTATCCTTTTTTAGTATGTTAAGAATATATTGCTAGTTTGAGATTACAGTAGTATTTTAATTGTTATAATACGTTCTTAAAGAGACATGTGAAAATTTCCAGAAAGAAGTGCCCCCATTTTTTGTCGAACCCGTTTTTTCATATTTGTAATGCTTACCAAAGTATTAGATCACACCTGAGCTGAAGTGAATAAGCCGAATACGCCGTCTTTATGTAATAATATGATGATTTAGTATTTTCTGTCGTACACGACAGAAAATCAAAGCATGGGTTTCTATAGGGATGATTACGATAGCAGACAAGTTCAAAACAAGGTTTGAGGTTTTTCTCGTGTACTTGTTTATCCAATAAATAAACTTTTGAAACGTTCTTGGTAGGTGGTCTGCAACTGATACAGTGCAAGTTGAGAGAATTTGTACCCTCAAAATATGCTCTTGTCACTTTAAAGTGAACTAATGAATACGACAAGAGATGGGAAAATGTGTGCATTCCAAAAGAGGTCAACGTAGTATTTTGTAACTTAATTGGAATTACATGGAAAATACGTTTAAGGTAAGTAGAAAATGCTTATTTGTACTACTGGATGGATATTAAATATCTTCTTATTCGTTTTATTGAATTAAATTATTTATGTGCAAAACAAATGCTATGACGTTCGAAAGTTAATGGTCGGCGCCAAAAGGTATAGACTTGATCAAGGCTGTCTGCAAAGAATCGACAAACTTGCTATTCACACTGTATCGTAATTTTGATATTTACTCTCGGGTATTTTGAACATTGTGTTTGCAGGTTTGAAATCAGCGCTTTAACATTGAAAGTGGCTAAAGAAAGATTAAATAAGCAAATACGTTGGTACACTCCCTGGTGGTCTGTTGTGCAGGAGTCAGGACCCTACTAGTTTAGGTATAAAACCACAAATACCCGTTGTGGTGTAGTGCAGTGGTTGTGCTACTCAGGGCAACAGCCATGAAGCTCCATGATTAAATTGCTTTGTGGGTTTAGTCTTCCTTGTATAAAACTCCCATCAAAAATTCTTGCAAATGCGATAAAAAGCCTGACAGATTAAACGAGACGATCTGCCTGAGTTGAACTTATTGAAATTGCTAGTGGAAGATGAACATAAGCCAGTGAAAGTTTTGAGACCCTCAAATGGAGACCTCAATTAGGTGCTTGAAATAAGGTAATATGTAGGCTTACTTTACCAGCTCGAATGCTTATTAAGGGGTTCCCAAAAATAAGTTCCCCCCTAAAATTTGAGGACATTTTTGTCATACCTTCACTTAGAACTGGATTTTAAGAAAATTTTTAAAAGTTTTAAAGAGAGGAAACATTTGGCTCTGCGACAAATTCGTTGCTTTTCAAAAACACCTTTGGCAACAACACACTCTCGCTTTTTTCCAAAAGATGTTGTCAGAAAAAGTGGCACTTTACCTTATTCAAAGATCTAAATTCGAGAATTAATCCATTTACAACAATATTTTCAAATCAAAGTAAGCTTAATTGTTTTGATTCAGGGTGAGACCAATAGTCAATGCCAGTTTCCTCCTTCATCTGCACTGATGACATCAAAGCTTTTTACACATGCCTGTTTAACAATCTGCTGATGTTCTGGCGGTTGATGATGTGGTTCCATGCTCGCTGGATAATTCCATCACGTATGAGCTAGAGTAGCGTTCTCCTTTATGTGTGTCGAATCTGCTTCACATTTCACTGGTGTTGCTTACACCAATATCAATCTCATTAAGGTTGGACTGCATATTTGTCTGTTTGTTTTACTTTGTTGAGCGTTAATTTTTTAAGCGTATTTACTTTAGACCAGCAATGCATATAAAGAAAGGAAATGAGCTCGTTGTTCGTAAATTGATAATTCTTTTCTTCAGTCCTTTGAATGGTAAAGTGCACTTTTTTATGAAAGCATAATTTGTGGAAAAAGGGATGGGTGTTGACGCCAAAAGGTTTTTTTTTGAAAAGACGAAAAAACATGAAAAAGCTATACAAAATGTTATTTTACTTTTTAAAAACTTTTAAAATTTTCTAAAACATCCAGTTCTAAGTGAGTTATGCAACGAAATTGTCTCGAATTTTAGGGGGGAAACTTATTTTTGGGGAACCCTGTAGATAAGTATTTAAATATGATCATAAGTTTAAAGAATAAAGAGGTGTTTAGTTGCAGATAAAGAT
This sequence comes from Ophioderma brevispina, assembly GCA_023653785.1. NCBI lineage: Eukaryota > Metazoa > Echinodermata > Ophiuroidea > Amphilepidida > Ophiodermatidae > Ophioderma > Ophioderma brevispina. The sequence goes on along the minus strand of JAMKCH010035363.1, from coordinate 23,567 downwards.
GGTGGGAGAATACGGCCCGTAAAATAAAGCACTAATTAAAACAAACAATTTAACACCACTGCTTGCAGAACATTTGATGTGCACTAAACACAATCGTACTTATAGCACTTGTATTTCTACAATCGGGTACAGTGACGCTAGTAACAGAAATGATCTATTTTCATTGTCATTTGGAAACGCTTGCGCATCATTATGTACCTTGTAATATATAGCACCGATTATCACAGAACAAATATCTTTCTGTTAAAATATCAACAAAGGCAACAAGACCCAGCATGACCAAACAGACCAGAAAAACTATCGTACACGGTTATTTGAGACTTCAAGCCCTCCTTTAAGTCTTAAAAAGTACTTGAATTGCAGCAAGAGTCCGTAACCAACGAAAGAAAAATTCATCGCTAAGTCAAACAGACATATGCCACATATCCGTTAGGTTGGCTGAACGTTGTTCTTCCTTGATACAGCATCGCCTCTTTAAATCATGAGGTATACTGTTCAGCCAGACTAAAAGCTATCTCGATGGTGCCAATCTTGAATAGTACAGTAACCATGGCTAATGTTCTAGACAAGCTAGGAAGACTAGCTTAGATAATATTTCTGTTCGTCCATTAAAATAGTCCCACCTACTACATGGACAGCTAACTTAAATTGCCTGATCAATGAACAAGTAATGGAGGAGCATAGATACGTCCATGCGCTATATCCTATCTATTTCACTATTGAATGGAAGTTTCCAGCAAATACTGAATTATTATAGGGATCCCGAAGATTAATTATCCTATTACAAAATTCCTTCGTTTGCGATACATGACAAGTTCCAGTTTTACCATTCACAGGTATAGGTTATCTAGGCAATTACCATTGCACTGTGTTAAAAAATCTCAATTTTTTTATAATTGGAGCGTTCTTACAAAAAGTGTGGTATTGCTCTAACAGAGGACCTCCGAAAAAAATAGGTTCTGTTTTTAGTAGGTCGTTCACTTTGAGCTAACCAGCAAAATAAAATGCGACGTCAATGCCATATTGATCTATTTCGTCCAATATAATGTTTCTTGCTTCAAACCCGATATCCTCTGATGCTCAGCCTTTCTGGTTTGGTCATGAATGTTCTCTCCGGAGTCCGTCTTCAGATATTGCAGGTCCAGAGAGTGTCCAGCAAGTGTCGAGGGCATACATTATGACGAACGTAACGGACGGCGATCAAATCTAATCCAAATTAGCTTGACGGAATCTCCTCTAACTAGTGCAACAGCCTTATCTGAATCTGCTGACTAATCGCATAAGTGCTTCTTAGAGTTTTCAAGGCTTTACGCTGATACGCGAGTCTGCACGCAATTTGATTAGACATACACATTGAAACGGGCCAGTCCATACATTGACATTTCATGATAAGGTTTCGGATTGGCTCTTTTAGATCCAAAACAAGTGTATCTAAACCCTGAAAGATTGTTCGTACCGATGACTTAAAAAATCTCTATTATTGCCAATTTCATATCACTTCTTTAAAATACGTGTTTTGAGCTATTCAATTTCTTCTGATCAACAAGTATAAATTTCCGTTTTGATTAAACATGTGGATAATGCCCACTATCGACCGGAGATCCCCAACCTTACCAGTATTAGTGGCCTCTATATTGTACCTTCGCAATATCTTATCAAAGCGACGTTCTCTACATAAGTGTGGAAGGTACCTGAAGCTTCATGGTTATTACCACCGTTCAAGCGTCTAAGACCTAAACACATCATTGTTGTCATAATACAGTTCGATATGATATTGCCATAAGGTCATAGGAGGTGTCTTTAAGTTGTTTAAAGCCAGAAAAGAGATTAACGAAATCTTTAAAATAAACCCAGAGGCCCCAAATAGGTTGATGTCTCCTAAAAGTGGAATAACAACTCACAAAAATAACACTATCGATTACACTGCATCATGTAATTGCAGACAAAATCACTTGATACAATCGAGTGCGGATATGGAATCGTGCTGGTGACTATACACAATAATTTAGTACAAATTAGCTGAAACAGGTAACAAAAGTAAGGAGCATACGATTCTTCTACAAATAATTTATTCTGGAAATAAAATAGCTTACATCTTGCTTTTGCAATTAATTCGTTTTAAATACAAAATCGTCATATCACGTCAATAGCTCAACAAGTGTCGTCAAGATTAGATGGATTGTATAATATCCACAAATAGTATCTAGGTATCAATTTAATTTTAAATGTGAAGCTGAACCTTCAAAAGCTAAAAGGAAATGACATTATTTTAGTGTTATCGCGGCGCTTGACGTTTTCATTCATTCTGAGAGGGATGTATGTTTTATCAAGGGAAATAATACAAATTTTACTATATGGCGTGATTGAGGTCGAAATGTGACATAGATTCGCCTGATATTTAATTTAAAAATCAAGTCATTCATGAAACTATTAATCGGTCTTGATGTGAATATCAACCTTTCGACATTGGGGATGTAATAAGGGGAAGTGTGTTAAGGCCCACAGGATCTATAAGGGGATCAGCACTCTGGCTTCTGTTAGATATCCTTGAGCAATAGTATATTTCCCGTTGTAACGTTGCCATACGAGAAGTTGAAAACCAATTTGAAAACCACGGATCAATATAAATGTTACTCTCATGATGACCTGAACAGTTTTGGCCTGTCGTGCCAGCACAAACCATTGTAGATATTGCCGAAACTATACCTTTTTAACAGAGGAACATGATCAACAGTGAACAGTATGTACACCTTTAATCCTGAAGTGCGAAAAACATTTACAAATGTTTTTGTTTAAATCTCCCCGTCCCTATTTCAAAATGACCATCAAGGATGCAATTTTGAATTATCAAGATTTGGAATCAGCAGGTCAATGTTGCCTAGAAACCCTCAAAAATTTGTGCAGACTCTTTTGCAAGGTCATAAGAGCATACGCTGACTAATTGGCCTCTGGGCTTACAACATATCGAGGGCTTAGAGCCAGAAGACTATGTCCAATTTTGCTCAAAATGAGATAATGGTACAAGGAACATGGATATGAACTATCTCTCTGTGAAAAGTGCTATTCCAATATCAAACAATAGATGGCGCCCCAGCACCCCTCCTTTGGCTATGTCCATTAAGTGTTTTAGTTTGACCAAAACAGGCCATGTCCATTGTATGTCCTAAGGACATTTTATTTTGTCAGGCCAAATTTGACGATGTCCAGCACGAGAATTGCACACATATTGCTATACCAGCTTGAACAGTACATGTCATCAGAGGATGCAGAGCGGCTTATTGCGCTATTTGTCCAGTTTAAGGCTTAGGCTCTACACATGCACCTGACTAACACAAACTGCTAACCATGGCCAACAGGCTAAGGACCAAGAAGAGGTAAGTATTGGTCGACATCTTGTGAAATGACTTAGGCCAAAGTAAGCTTCAAAGATTGATGTTTGCTATGTAAAATGGAGTGCGGACAGCATGCCACGCGGCAATAGAGACAGAAAAGAAGTACCGTGAAATCTTCACCATGCATGAAGGGATGGCTATATTTCGTCAAGCTAGACGACGACATCCATACCATGTGCATTATCTTCACATGAAGATTTCTATGACCTGGTACATATTGCCCACAACACACTCTGAAACCAACGCCTGATGATGATGGAAATAAGGCCAACTGGCTTAATATCAAGTGCTTCAGGTATGTTAAGCGAGCCAGGAACCATCATACAGGTACAAATTTACACTGAGGATTTAGAAGATCAATGTGTATGGACGCGGCCGTCAATCTCTTCCAGGTCCCTGTCACCGGGGCGGCGTACAAGAACAAACAAAAACCTGATAAGTGGAGAAAGAAGAAAGATCGGTGAAGCTATGGCACCAACTAGTATCCCAGAAGAATCCATGGGTGTACAAGTCTATAAGTCTTCAGTAAAAGTAAGAGACAGTGTACCAGAGCCAGCTGCTGAGGTCACGGGCGAAGACGACAGTTAGACCAGAAAGTCGACGGGTTCGACACGCATATGGCTATTACGCCCTATAAGTGAATATCAAACTATCAAGTCGGCCATTATGTGCGTATTGGTTTCTTTTTTAGATGAAAACGAAGTGACACCAAACAGATTCCACACTTTCCCAAAATCAATCCCACACTTGAGTAAAAACTGTTTAATTGTAGTTGACATGCAGTAGTTGTGTTATTAAAAGTGTAAGACAAAAAAATGACCGATGTGAGGTCCAGTTTCTTTGAACATATTTTGAGCCAGAAACTGATTATGTCAATTCCGCATTTTTAAATCCACACAGTAGTTTATTAATTATGATACTAAAGGACAGTTTAAGATAGGATTCAAATAGTCTTTGCAAAGGATGAAGTTGTGGACTAAAGTTTCTGATTTTTTTAGCTGTGATTGGAAACTTTAAAAACGCGTTTTTTCCTCAAAAGTACATTTTTGGACTCGTCAGTTCTGGCTCTAAGCCCTCGATATAATAAGAATTACATGTGTCAAAACCTTTTTTTTTTTATTTTCAATAGATAATTTCCAAATTGTTTTTTTTCAAGATAATGGTTTTCATGATCGTAAACCACACTAAACGTATGTTTAAGCGCACTAAGCCATGATCTCGTTTAGATGTATTTATAGGTTATAAGAACTCAAAAGCACTTATCGAGGCAAGAACAGAATAGCATAGGGTCCTTATCTAAGGAGTTTCGTTCATGTCCCACTACATCTAAGCGTTAACACCTTTGATAGTTTATTATGGACCCCTTAATCAATGCAAGGTAGTTCGTGGTCTCAATTGTGGTTCACTTTTTCATAGGGCAATGTATGGTTACACAGGGGTCAAACTTTTAAAATACTCCAATAATGTTGAAATTATGTCATATTGTCCTCTAGTTATAAGGATTTCAAATGGTATAGTTATGTAATGACCATTGTTTGTAGAGTTCTTGGTAAAATTTGCTAAAATTGAAAAAAAAAAGGTTATTTTTCTTTTATACCGAGATAACATCAGAAGTTGCTCCAATTTGGGTAACACCTGACCCAAATTGTGCATTCAAACTTCACGTAAGTGCCCAATCTAAAAAACTTCCGGTTAGGGTGCCCAAGGAGGGGGTGGTTGCCTAGGGACCCAAACCCAGATAACCACTTTCCCGTTGGAGTTTGATCATGACACTAACACAATAAATGGGTGTCACGTAAGAACCACATACCCCAATAAATGAAAATCCGACCTTTGCCATGACCTATGACCTAGGGCCAATTGAAATTTTCACGACTCTTCGAACAAAGGTTCGCACTTTCCATCCTCAGCAACCTGCTCCAATATAAGGTTTTGACCCAAAATAATTCCATTCTAGTCACTCTAAAATAACCATTAAAAAATAATCATTGCAAAATATAGCCACTTTTATACCATCATTGTATTTTTCTCAGAAACCTTCAAAATCGCCTTATTGTTCCCATAGACTACACAGTTAAGAGTACGGCATGACAAATTTGAAATTGATGCTACTCGCATATAAAAGTTATTTATTTTAAGTATTATTACTATTATTAATTACCCTCCTAAGGTATATCCTAAGCACATAAATCCGCAAGATTTAATTACTTTAATTTTTAATAGTAACATATCTTGTTTTTTTTGTTACTTCCGTTGTGCCCAGGGGGTGGGGGGTTTCCTAGGGACCCAACCCAATTATGCTAATGAAGCCGTGGCGGATTTACATTTTTTGTATCAGAGAAGCGTATTACTAAATCAACAGTTAGCAACTCCTTGAAAAATTGATTGCGTAACCGGAACTCGCACAAAAATCAATGTGGGTACTATGAACCCCACCCCCCCGCCACCCTTGGCAATTAAGTGTTAATGTGTCAAATAAGGATATTTTGTATTATCAGCAATTTCCATAGTTATCACGTTATGTAACAAAATAGGTTCCATGGGGCAACATATCCAATTGGCATTGAACCTTCTTTGACCTTATCTCGGTTAAGTAAAACATTTAACATACCATTAACTACTCCAACATGTTGAAAAACACCTTTCATATTTTCGCGTTCAAAACTTTATAGTTTGTACAACTTACACTATTTGGTGTTTGGAGTTGTGGGGGTAAAACCTGACTAAACCGGTAACGACTAAAAGGTAAATCTATTTGTCAGGAGTCAACAATGAAAGTTTACTCTGATAAATTATTATTAATAGTTTTGTTATTACCGAACAATATGACATACTTTTCAATGAGGGGAGTATTTAAGAAGTTTGACCCCTGTGGTAAACTTAAATTGGCCCCTATTGAAAACGTGACAACCACACTTTTCAGCCCACTACTACCTTGCTTGGGTAAACGGGCCCATACCACCTACCAAGGTGTCACATCTTAGCTATAGTGGAACATTGAACGGCGATGTTGACCCTGGTCCACGCCTGCTCCCGCTCTATTAAAGCAAGTCCACATAGCTCGAATGACCAAACTCTATCATCATTGTTTGAATTCTGTTCATTGTATATTCATATGCGTATCGTAATGGGACAAAATTTAAATACACTCTTCTAAATAGTTTGATTTCGATTTTGCTCTTCATGATAACGCGACATGGGCTACCGGACTTTCGTTCATTGGCCGCTTTACCAGTTCACCGAAATATGGGGTTGGTAAATATAGAGGAACTATTTGCCTAAAATACAATCCCGACGGGGAATTTTACCCTAGGCAATCAATAAAAAACGCCAGAGTAAGTAAAAATGAACCAAAGGACAGTGTACGTGAATAACGGCTTACTTCTGGTAATCAAGACAGACGTATGTAGTAGATAAGCTGATATCCCCTTCTTCAAACAATACATTTGCAAGGGCCAGGTGCTTTTAAAAAGTGTGGGAATTAATAGTAAAGTCAATTCTGCTTACCTTGCTTATAAACAGTTATAAGGCCGTAGTGCACAACCCGATTGATTATGCTTTGATTCTTCCTGTAAAAGTAACCTCGGTGCTTTAGTGTAACAATGGATTTAATTCTTTCTGCCATCTAGACATCGAGTTTCGTGGGCTGTCTAAATACTAAGGTTGTGTATTGCTATTGCTATGTGCATACATTTATTTAAGAATGCTGAGATTATGTTTATGAATAGATGTGACCTTGAAAAATATTTGACCTGGGCGTATGTTAATGGACTTTAAATAAATCCACAATGATCTCTGACGATGATTCGGCCAAACAACGCCTAATTACATCTAAAAGATAATAATCTTTAGTCGAGCATTCAGTTTATTCATATAAATTTTTGATCGACCTCGTCCTTTGGAGGAGACGTTAAGCTGTCAGTTCCATGTTCTAGTTGTTATTATCATTACTCCCCTCTGCTTGCATTATATCGTGTACATTCATTCAGCCTGATGAACTGAAGTCAGTGAAATTCGAGTAGCGGCGCAGTAAACGGATTATCACTGTGTTGGTTATTAAAAATAAACTTAAATATATTCAAGAACACAAGATGGGAAAACGGATTTTTACATGGTTACTGGATCATCATTGATGTACGCTGATCAAAGAACAATTATAAGCTTAACGTGAGTAATGATTTAACTGAAGCTAGGCGGTGGCTAAGAAATCCCAATTGTAGACGTCATCATTGGTTTATTACGTAAAAGCGAAATCTTGAAAAAAAAAATGCTGATTTTCTGATATATTATAAAGCAATATTTTCTTCACCGTAAGTGTCGTTTCTCAATTTTTGACCCACATCAAAGCGACTAAATCAGTTTGCGGTTTGTGTCTGTATTGCTGTAATCTGTTTTCATTCGTTAGGCGAGTTGCTATATTGAAAATAGCTATTTTGTCGAGTCCCTTCGAATGATATAAAGATAACCATTGGCATCTAGCGTATGTATATTTGTCTTGGCCGCAATCGTCTGGCTGAAAGCAGGATTCCAACAGACGGCATCTAGATTGCGGTGCTTCAACTACTGAGCTATTCAACCGCTCGCGTCCTTGGTTGATCACCTACTTTAAATTCTGACAAAATCTGAAAAGACGGGTTCTCTTTATTCATGTTCATTCTGAATCCTGAAATAATATTTTGTATCTCAAAGACTCAAAGTATACCTTGAGCGACGATTCTTACCGAATCCTGAAATAATGATTGTATCTCAAAGACTCAAAGTATAGCTTGAGCCACGATTCTTAATTTCTTGGAAAAAATACACACCACGGATTTCAACTAACTGTTCTAAGACTATGTGTGTGTAGCTCTTAATTTCTATATTGTGTGCTATAAACATATACTCCCCGCCTAAAAAATCCGAACGATATGAATTACTGTATTAAAATGTATGTAGGTATGTAGGTGAATTATAATAATAAATGCCATGAGCGTTGTTCGCGTAATGTGTGTTTGCTTATGACCTGCTGGCCTGTAATGCAGAAACCGAAGCATGAGGGTACTTTAGTTGAGTGAGATTTATCCAGCTGGCTTGGCGCGTTCATTTGAAAGCAAGTTTGAGCACGTTGATGGCCATTTCAACATCGTTCGGATTTTTTAGGCGGGGAGTATATGTAAAGAGGTAAAGAGAACCAAAAACAAAAATCAATCCAGTAGCAATCAGAACAGAAGAATAACGGAGATGTCGTTTCGATAGATGGCGTTGTAGTACAATGATTTGATCAACCACGTTCATATTGAATTACTTGTCACAGGTTAATCGATTGCATTATTCTTAAGTTGATCCTAACACTTGAAATTTCCACGGAGAGTATGGGCCGCTGGTTTAGATTTTTGCCTTTGTTGCTAAAGATCCCTAAAATCGAATCCCAGTTAGATCTAATTCAGGTTATTGGTTCCATGTTTAATTTGTATAGAGGGCTATTACTTACAATCGTGCTTTCCCCATTATTGTTAAAATTGGTCATACGAGCATTAAGTCACCTCTTCATTTGAAGGAAACTTAAAGCCGTGGGTCCCATGTATATACATAGGACCCACGGTTTAACGTTTCCTCCAAATTAAGGACGAGGGTCCCATGTACATGGTCATCTAGTCGGGTTCAAAATCAGTAGGGTGTTAACCCCTGACTCTCCCGGATATCTTCGCAATTTGCAGAAATGAAATATATTTCCTCTACGCAAGTTAAGTTTTATTTTACAAGTTCTTGTACATTTTGTTTATAATTGGATTTATAAATTGGATCTATAAATTTCACCCGTTGGCACCGGTTTACTATGTTGGAAAAATCCAATGAAATATATAATTTTCTCCATCCCAGAACCTTTTAAAATTGGTATGTTCTAGGTTAAGTAAATACCGCGTGCTCTGGCAATCATGGTGTCTCAACAATCGGCGACGATACGTATGATATCCACCAAACCAGATTTTCAAAGGTAAATAAATACTGTAGCTTCACCTTTCATACCACAGTTCATCGATCAGTTTCATTGATGTCATCTAATATGTTGGGTTGTTTGGTATAACATTACAAAGCATGTGTGATGAGTGAACTTTGTATTTTCAGAAGAAATCAAATTCATATACTTCAACACAATGTGGTACGTACAAATTTGAGAAAAAAATACAATTGTCGTCTTCTGGTAATATATGTCAATATGTGTAAGACGCCTTTATTTGCATTGAAAAACAATAGCTGCCTGATTAAAATGCATTACTCTAACATCACAGGTATCCTATCTGAAATCGTTGTTCTTAAGCCGGTGACTTTGTTAATTGCTCATTGGTCGATGTTATTTGAATGTTTTGGAAAATCAATGACTAATTCAGAGAAAGTACGAAAGTAACAGTGCCGTTCCCAGAGGGGGGAGGGGGGGGGGTAGGGGGCAGCTGCCCCCCTGTGGGGAATCTTGCCCCCCCCCTCTTACCCCCTGAAAATTAGTGATTTACATAGGCCATATACTATACTAACAAATTTTAATATATGCTTGTCCCCCCTGAAAATATATGTGCCCCCTCCCCCTTTGCCCCCCGAAAAAAAAGCTGGTTACGCCACTGGAAAGTAATACTAGGCGGTGAACTCAAAAAAGTAACTCCCCACCCATGAAATTTGACTGTCAAGTTCAAACGATACATCTTGTTATACAATATTGGATATAATTAGAAGCGGTATTTATTTACGCTTATTTTGACACCTCATTTGTGGCGATCGATGAAGTATTGTTGAAGTTATGCCCACTTGACCGAACCCATCCCAGGATTTAAAAGTTGCAGTAGATCCTATTGACAATCATACTGTTACAAATTGAAATCAGTGTAATCCTCTTCTTGTCTGCATGAGTAATTCTTCTCGATAGGGCTTACTGAAACAGAATTCCTGATTAAAGACAAATGAGGCATTTTCAAAGTGATATAATTACGTCGGCTGATTGAAACACTTAACTTAAAGATGAGTCTTCATGAGTGAGTGAACTTTGTATTTTTAGACGAAAATAAAATTCATATACTTCAACACAATGTGTACGTACAAATTTGAGAAAAAATACAATTGTCGTCTCTGGTTAATATATGTCAATATGTGTAGACCCCATTATGTGCACTGAAACACAAAGAGCCTGATTAAATGCATTACTCTAACATCACAGGTATCCTATCTGAAATCGTTGGTTTAAGCGGATACTTTGTTAATTGCTCATTGGTCGATGTTATTTGATATGTTTTGGGACAAATCAATGATAATTCAGAGAAAGACGAAAGTAACAGGCCGTACGTACCAGAAGGGGGGGGGGGGGCAGCTGCCCCGTGGGGAAATCTTGCCCACACCCCGAAAATTAGTGATTAACATAGGCCATATACTTCTAACACAGTTTAAGATCTGCGTGTCCCCCTGAAATATATGTGCCCCCCTCCCCCTTTGCCCCCCGAACCCAAAAAAGCTGGTTACGCCACTGGAAAGAAACTAGGCGTCGTGAACTAAAAAAGTAACTCCCCACACCTGAAATGTGACTGTCAAGTTCAAACGATCCATCTTGTTATACAATATTGGATATAATAGGCAAGCGGTTATTATTTAAGCTTATTTTGACTACTCATTTGTTGCGAACGGCTGAGTATTGTTGAATAGGTATGCCCACTTGACCGAACCCATCCCAGGATTTGAAAAGTTGCAGGAGATCCTATTGACATGATACTGTTACGCAAATTGAAATCAGTGTAATCCTCTCTCTTGCATGAGTAATTTCTCTATAGGGTACTGAAACAGAATTCCTGATTAAAGACAAATGAGGATTTTCAAAGTGATATATAGTAATTACGTCGGCTGATTGAAACACTTAACTTAAAGGTGAATGAGTCTCATTAATGTGTGAATCCAACACACTTCTAGCGAAATCTTGACATTAAATTTCCAACTCATTCTTCCCTTTATTATGGCATTATTCAGATGTCTGAAATTTGAATGCTCACCGGTGAATGTGTGCAAATTCTTCGTCCAAATGTTCTATATATGCTACTGCTAGACTTCACTTGAGCAAACACCCGCAGCCGCGCGCAAGTGGCTGTTAAGCTGCTAAAACTAAAACGGGGATCCGTCTGCTCCATACGTCCACGGTAGGGTATTTAGCCGGCTGACTATGTTTTCATTTGTAGACTTATGGACCCATCTTTTTCACATTAATGCGGGGACAATTGAATATTAATATTAAAGAACAATATACAGATGTTGAATCTTAAAAAAGGAATTTTATTATGGGAATAACAGCCAATTTTTGGAAAAAAAAAGTTGATGATGAAGTCACGGCATTGATTGGTTTATTATTTTGATTTTTTTTCCCGTGGGGGACCATTCAGGTAAAAAGACCGTACGTTCTCGACATTGAAAAACAACCGATTCTCGTCATCGTACGTCGGTTCGGAATCAGTAGGGAAAAGGTAATTTTTGTACGTTTTTAGACCATAATAACGGTGTCTTTGGAAAAACTAATAGCACTGGGCAGAGGGTTCATGTATACGACCTTGATTTAACATGTCGGATCCTAATATATCTCGGTCGCCCCCGAACGAGAAAATGATACCTTAAATGACACGTGACATGTACCTGACACGTGACACAAACCTATTCATCTCGTTACCGTTATACAATTACAATACGGCAACGCAGCAAGCATTCGTATCTCCGTTGTACAGCGTATAATCGATCAAGATGTGAGACGATACATGCGGTACTGTAGTAAAGACTAGTTTCAACATTTGAAGGGTAGTAAAGACTATTTTCAATGCAGTCAAGTCAATAGATTGTGGTACTTTTCAAGGAAGTTGACTATTCGCCAGATAGTCCGGGAAATACGGTTGTGAAATCTATTTACCCGACAAACTTATGCGGGCGCTATGAATAGTATATCTATCATATCACAATAGTATTATCGGTTTATTCCTTAAAGCTTATGTAGGATTCAAATCATCACATCCCACATCCTCCCTTGCTAGTGTAGTGGATAAGAGCATCGATTTCTAATGCAGGTATCACAGGTGCGAACTAAACCATGGCCTTTTCAAATAAATGTATTCAGTATTATTTCTAGAGTAGGCAAAGGCTATATACCAGACAGTCGTGCACACAAGTCTAAATTGGCTACTATGACCATACCACAGGCTATCATTTAAGTAATAATACATAGTAGTAACACCACTTCAAAAATTTAAATTATGCTAAAGCCAAGCAATAATAGGCCTACGCAGTGTAATAATCAGTACGCATTGTAAGTTGTGCTTAAATTTACTCAACAGGTTAGGCGGCCCACGTCCGTTGCCACTTGTTTTCATTTCGTCACTGCTATTAACAAGTTCAATCAAATATGCTGCTTCTGTGTTAAATGACTGTGATAATCAAAACTCCGAAAATCCCCTGCAAGTAATCTCTCATAAAACAGAATACCATGAACATAAGCGCCATGGCTACAGGAGCTATGCGCTCTGTAGCATGCGCCAACGATACACTCAATATCAAAACAGCCCTATTATAATTATATACACCCCAAAACATGCACTCCTGAGAACCCACCCCAGGATTTGCAGAGTAAATCCTATAATGACAATCATACTGCTGCAGATTGAAATCAGTGCAATCTTCTTCTTTGCATGACGATTCTCCTCTTTAGCGGCTTACTGCACTTTTTAAATCATGGGTGGGTGGGTAAAGGGGCATAAAATTCAAACAATACTTAGCAATCACCACATGAGGTGTCAAATGCGCGTTAATAAACACCGCTTCGAATTATATCCCAAAATGTGTATTAATGCAGAATATCGTTTCAGCGGGGGGGAGTTAGTTTTTGGGTGTTTGTTTGATGAATAGATACATATGGGAGAAGAAAAAATGTCACAATCAATACCGATTTGAGACTCTTTTGTTATGCTTTTAAAATATCTTGTTTCCAATTTTTGAACGCCTAGTCCTGGAAATTTAACTCTAAAATGATTATTCTACACTTTCATTAAAATGTGGACAAGAAGAACGTTGACTTTTGTCAGATCAGATAAAAAGGAAAAAGAAAATTAAAACAAGAACAAAAAAAAAAAAAAAAAAAACTTAATAGTACAGTTCTAACACAACATGAATAAAGAAGCCATTCAATAGAGAACCGGATCTTAAACGTTTCCAATAGACGGAGTTGTAACTGCAAAAAAGCAAGACAGGTCTCTGAACATCTGAAACATACGCAGAAAAACATTGTTTTCCGATGGGCCATTGTGCACAGCAGACAAATTGAACGTGTTATGTGGGAATTGCGTATGGGATACACATAGATCCCAAAGGCGTATTGAATCTACTTCAGAATTAAAACGAAAAATGGCGAAAGAAGATAGCAATGAACAAGAAATCTACTGCATGCTGCATTCGAATGTTGTTCTAGCTCAGTTTAGAATCGATGCATTAACGTTTGTAGTTTAGTGAAATTTCGGTTATCCTGCCTATGAAGTGAAGTGGCTTATTCTAGATATGCGAGCGAGGTGTATGGGATGCGTTATTTATTTTTTTGAAAAATTTCTCTAGTGCATTAAGTAATGCACAAATCCCTTCCTGCTTCGAACCACTGAAAGTAGCGTGCATTTGTTGTGTTTATTAGATTTAAAAGGGATGATTGCGTTTACCTTAAATAAGCAAAATTCGATACTTAATTAAGGCACCATATATGTTAAAGCAAAAGTTCTCAAGATACAAAACAATGTTGTATTTTTTTCAAAATAATCTTTAAAAAAGTATTTCCTTTTTTTTTCAAAAACCTTTAAAAACTGTTTGATTTTGTTTAACATCATTATATCGATCCACCAGTATTACGAAAGGACACTTAAGGGGCGTTTTTTACATATGTATACTTTGTCACAAACTATCGGCCTACCAAACGTTCCAGACAATGACAAAAATCTTTAAACATTCTTTCCATAGATGCAAAATGCATTAACGGTTTTTGTAAGGTCATTTAAAAATAGTTCTCCAGTGTACCATTCCTTTTACCTCTATCCACCAACATGAGTGCAGGTAGTAAATGACGTTTTGGATCCAGTAATGAGTTACCGGATATGTTTTTTAGCGGATAAAGCGCTCGACCCAACGCCAAAAGGTGGTGGTTTCAGCCCGCTGTGGGCAATGTATTTTGCCCTTGGAGTAAGGCGCTTTGCATCATTTACTCCTCTCTACAAGGGTGTATAAATGGGTACCGGCATATTCAATGTTGGAAGGTAAAAAAAAACTCGCTGTAGAGGAGGTGTTAGCGATCCCGAGTATCAGCAAGAGTATGTGGTGGACTCTAGCCCGATCGCTTTGAAAGAGAGGTGGGCACTCCGTTCCTGTGGACACAGACCAAATCCCTTTTAATCAGATTTGGTGCGTAACATAACCGTTGCTCGTAAGGCAGCAGTGTTAATATTGTTATTCAGGACGCGCATAGATCCTTTGACATGGAAGTATCACCGGAACCGACCATCTTCACACTTTTGATGACACACTTATGAATTCGAAATCTGAAATGAATATTAAAACTGTGCTTTATTCCGTTGAAGGGTTTGCGAATTCATAAGTACGTCAGAAAAAAGGGTTTTGTCAGAGGGTCAGGTTACGGAAACTCCCCTCTTGACATGGTTTAAATAGGTAGAAATTGCCTACTGGTTAACCAATAGTATTTCCCGTTTATTGAATTAAATTCCTTTCAGACAACGAATGTCTGAAAGTCACTTGTTTTAAGGGGGCTACAGTCCCAAAATAATTGCACATTGAAGCACGAAAAATGTGATTAATAAGAAACCTCTCTTGTCACCAGACGTCTTAAAACATTTTGAATAATTTTCAATGACATGAAATCAATGATAAGACATGAACACTTGCATATAGCTTCAATTCACATTACCTTCCGATTAACGTTTACGGATAAGAGCACGCGAACAGCGCACCGCTATTTTCGGCTTGTCACGGAACGGCCTCCTAACCGTTTCCGGACCAGGGTATTCTTTCCGGGGCCTACTTATGTTAGCAAGGAATCGAAACATCTACTATTTTTTATTGTAAGAGTATGTAACTGCGATGCGCTCAATTTGTGATAATAAACACCGCTACCCTCACGGAAAACTGATTCGCACAGGACACCAAATACTCACCAGGCCTTGTTTTTTACCGGAACTAAACTTACCATTACACCAAACGTGGAGTGATTTGGTATTGTGCCCCCTAGAAAAAACCACGACAAATATCCGAATTTTCATATATTACAAGCGGCCTTGCTGGCCCGCTCTGTTTTCTGTTTTGAGGCGTTCTTTACACAGTCGAGAGGAACTCGAATGTGTCTTTCTTCATGTATGGTTCTTTCTTCTTTCTGTTCTTTTTCTTTCTGTCAAAAAATGCTATACTCAGACATGGAACACATCCATATTGACCAAAACTGGTAACAAGGACAAAGTAAAAAGCACAGAAATTTTAACATGACCGATTGGTGTCTCAAAAACGGTAACGATAGGGTCACAGGGGTAAACAACGTTAACTGCAAAAAATCTAGAATTAGATGAAATCTCAAAACTAATGCGGCCATCTTGTAGGACTTGAGCAACACTCAAAAAAGTCAATAGGGACTGTGTCATATGACACATGATTTTAGAGATACAGAGGTCAAAATACATCAAATTACGTTACACTTCAAATCACTATCCTTTTACAAATTACAAAGTATGATCACGTGACTCATGTATGTGGTGCAGCTCGAGATCCCTCCCAATCGTCCTTTGGGTTTTGAACACCTCATCACCAGAAGAAAGTTAGTCAAATTTCATCTAAACAGCTTAAATTTTAAGACAGTTTTCGAAGAAAGAAAAGAAACCATCGAAAGAGTGGCCATTCCAATCACAGTTGTAGCAGCAACCTACAACCTAAGGGGAAGGCGAACATGCACATACTAGAGATTCCGGTACACCCTAGGCTTAACACAAAAGGAACATGGAAACATTTGAAGGGGTAGATGAATGTTGACCGGGGGGGTCGCATAAGTGAGTTGGGATCATGGGAAGGTCATCGGACATTAATTTAAAAGGTTCAATTTTTTAGGAAAGCCACAAAAGGAATTGTTTGCCTGGTCATAAGGATTGCAAAAAAAGGTATACTTAGGTGATATCTCTTACCAAGTCTGATTAGAGACTATAGGATGAATAATCAGGCCCAAGTTTTCTCCCTCCCACTCTTAACGATGTTAAATCCCTTGGCAGTAGTTGAAATGGCATATCTTGCATAACTGCCGATATTTGCACATGCTGTTGATGAAAGTTTCTATTTTTGCAAGGATAAGAAGATAATTGACAAGGCTATATGCTGAGAACACAAATTCCACGGTTGGGGATCCCAAAGAGAGCGCAAGCTGTTAGAATCACAGCACAATTCTTTTTGAGACACCATGTTATATATTTTGTTTTTTTTATAATGGCAAATTCAGATTAAATCCTGAATAACACCAATAAAGAAAATAAGGGTAATAAAGAAGTAATTGCGCAGTGGTAAGTGGGTTGGTGTTCTATCTCGTTTAGAAATATTAAATTGACTAATGCGGACAACGAATGCGATAAAGGTGGGCTCCAATACACGTGCCCGGGTTTCGTAAGTGTGACCATTACTTTAGGTTTGTGAGCCATATCACCTTAGTCCCAAACGTGAACACGAAAATAGTTGGCCATTACAAACTAAACTGCCCAAAAACATTCAATGTGGATGTGCAATCAAAAAGGTCCTAGCTCAAAGGAGTTTTTAGTAACGGATCCTGCTTATTTTAAGATTGACGTAATACTTATTGAAACGCAAGTGGACAAGACGGTCCGAGCCAATATATATTAAACGTATTAAGGTTTCACATATTCTCGGTTATGCACATGCAATGGGTAATTTATATCTATCTGTGCACTTGAAGCTAAATATATTCAGCCAACGAAAAAACAAAAGCGAGAATGAGCGTTTCGTTTACTACAGAGCTGCTTTAATTAAAAGGCGTGCTATAGATCCGGAACACATAGTGACTTGTAGATTGGGCAGGTGGTATCCCAAAATTGTGAAGAACAACATGCATTTGAAGTGCTAACCCGTTGCGATTTATCCACTGCAAAGTACATAATGGAGTTGACTTGTTCGGACTTATAGGCCGTGGTTGCTAGTTTCAGGCCCACATGGACTATTAAGAATTGTGAATGTAAAAATAAAAAACATGTGGTTAAAGCGCTGAAGTATTGACTGAATAATTAATTTACTGTGTAAAGGTCATGCTTTATCGCTTTCATCTTATTTGGATTAATGAGCGACTGCTGCCACATATTGTAAAAAAATATTTACATAAGGAAAAATGTTCACCAGTTCCGCCGTTAAGTTCGTAACTTAAACTCCTCCTGTAGATAGTAGCCTCATTAAATTTCATTAGTTTTTATATTTTGTATGGTATAGGCTGTGGCCCCTTTTAGTCCGCTATTGGCGTAATGTACAACACGGATAAGTAATACGGGAACATGAATACGTAAAGGGAAAAACTCCATAATTGTTGCCAGCAGTCGGTGTGAGGTTGCATACAATATCATGATGGATGTATTGGCGTCCGGGCATATGTCACCGAAGTAACTACAAAATGCGGTATATAAGATTACCTTTCACGATTACCATCTGCGGCGATTAGGATAGCAAAATGAATATGCAATAAACAGTTGATAAGACGGAAATAAAAAAAATACGAATAATTTATTCGCGTCATTTTCAGCACTGGTGGCTGCCAACATTGCAGGCAGACAGGGAAGGAAATTTGGAGCATTAAAAATTGGTGAGTATTCACATCCGGGAGGTGGAGGAAGGTTAAGAGTATTGTTGTAACAGTTGATCATGTATATATTATATTGCGATGGAATGTTGGTACTTTAAAGGGGGTGGGGTAGTTCATTAAGAGAGGTCCAATATGGTGAGTTACTCATTATTGGCAGAGTTAGATATGAAAAAGTTTGGGATGTGGCGTTTTCTAGGTTGATGTATTGGGGATGGTTTGAAAACCCATACAAAATGAAGGCCTTTTGCTAGGAGTTTTTAAACTATTGGTGAGTTAATTCAGAGTATTGCAGAGTTGGTTTGGTAAACATTGCTTTGGTGTGTTAATACGAAGACATAAAAAAGGAGGTTAGTACTTGTCAAGTATAGGGAGGATAGTTTAGAGGGTGGATAAATATATGGTAGTGATTGTACTTCACAGTACAGAAATATGTTGTTGTAAATACTATTTCAGATGTTGAAATGTAATGTTGGGAAGAAGAACAAACAAAACAATTATGATACTGCGGTGGTAAACTCGATCTATAGTGAAACATTCGGAACACCCCTGCCCGAATTCAAAATTGTAAACATAACAACAGTCATAACTCACCAATCAACATTTTTTTTAACGTAACTCCTCTAAAATCTCTGAAGGTAACAACTCCCATATTTTAACTCTCAAAAGCTCCACACTTCAAGTACAACATTTCCACTAATCAACAACACGCTACTCGACAGCGTTTGCTAAATATAATCCTTCAAGTGCGTTGCTTTTGAGTGACAACTCACCGCATTTACCTCTCCAAAAGATCTCCCTATTTTCAGTAACATTCACCACATACTTTCCGTCGATTGATTTGTTATTTCCGTCTGGTTATATTTTAAATTAAATGTTCTCATTCAAAGCATATAATTTCAGAATATTACATGGGCAAATTAATTGGTTCAGGGAACAGAGTTCATAATTCTAAGCAAGATGCTCCAATTCCTTTGTATGTATAAGTCCCTGGTCTCGCTGTAGCTATAATGTCTAATGGCTGCGCCCATGGCGCAGGACGAATTTTTTATTCGTATTAATAAATGCGATCCAACTGACTGATAAAAGATTACTTTGCTCACGAATAAACTACTTAAAGGAGAACCTGTAGCAAGAAGACTTACACCATATACGCTATAAAACATTATTTACACAATGGAGTGCTTCATGGTAACACGGAACATATATAACCATAAAACGAATTAAAAGCCTTTGGGTCTGACGCATGCCGGTATTTGAAATTTGCGCTACTGTATGTGGGATATGTATTTGTGTTAATCGATTAACGGACGGCACAGTATCGTCATACAGTTTCACACATGATGCTTCCATAATGTGGATTGCCTATAAGCATGTATGACCTGAACGTGCCGGCGTAATCGCATAACAACTTTATACACAGCGCGACTTTTTTAAATATCACATGGTCAGACTAGACGGTTTTAATTCAATGCTAAGGTTATATATTCCGTTTTTTCATGAAACCACTCGATATGTGGTCATATTATTTTATAGGGTATCTTGTTTAATATTATTCGTTGTACGGGTCTCCATTAAACCATAACCTTAGGACGACAAGGTATACACTAGTAGCTCAAGAGCCGTGCTATATTAGAGCTTATATGTGTATTCCCAACGGTAAAATGAAACAACTCCCGTATTTGCACTTTGGGCAAGTTCCCCACCCATCGTTTTGCTTCTTCTTTCTTCTTCTGCCTTCACTTTAATAAGACACTCGGGATATAGCGCCTAATGCAGAGGCCTCTAGGCGCTTCACATAGACAGGACAATAAGGCAAAATCTCCATACGACAAATACAAGAGAATAAAATTTAAAATGTTAACAAACAATATATACTCAATTATACACAATTTCAAAAAACTTTAAATTAATGGTGGAAATTCCAACTATATATATTGTGACCAACAGATCTAACAGAAAGACAACCCAGTTGCCCTCCCATACTAAGACATATGGGGATACAAACCTGATCGGTCACTGTGAGATCTGTGTGGATGTACCAAACCCCACAGCGCAATCGTTAAGTCTTGATCTTTCCCTGATTCAGATGCCTCTAACCCCTACCTAACTGATGAAAACAAACTATCCTAGCAACCGGATTGGATGAAGTAGATAATGAAGGAAAAGAAAGGGAAAAAAAAATCACAGAGTTATATTAGTGATTTGGACTGGCATCAGAATCAGATACGTATCAGGAGCCAAAAAAAATGTTGTTTAAATAGGAATGTCTTCAGACATGACTTTGAATAGTTGCTCGACTGAGCTAAGCGGATACTGTTAGGGATTTATTCCACAAATTTGTGTGCTGCTGCGTAAGCAAAAGATCTTCACCATATAACTTGTGATGAGTTGGGCAGATTTTACCTACTCAGCTGGGGAGCAAGAAGTTGCTCTCAGTGTTCTCGGTGGTGAATACAGCTGGATTAGCTCAGAGATATAGGCAGGTGACATGCTGTGGTTGGCCTTATAAGTGAGAAGTAAATCTAACCTGCCTCTGTTTATTGAAGCCAATGTATTGGTAGAGAGCTGGTGTGATATGAATCTCGTCGACGATTTTAAGGACAAGACTGGCACTTGATTTTTGAACTCGCTGACTTGGTCAACTGTCTCTTTCAGGAAGGCCATAAAGCAGGAATTGCAGGAATCAAGCCTAGATGTAACAAAGGTGTGGACCAATCTGATGGTAGATGTTTCATCAAGGTACTGTCGAAATTGCCCAATTTTCCTTATTGAGAGCCGAGCAGCTTTGCATAAGCTGTTAACTGAGTGATGAATTCTAGTGATGAGTCTAGGATGACACCAAGGTTCCGTGCGTCAGCTGAAGGATGTTACAGGAATTGCCAATGCTCATAGCTGGCTGAGAGTTGCTAGCCGCTGCTAAAATGAGAGCGAAAGTACAACATCTCGTCTTTATGTCAATTAATATAAGGTTGTTGGATTGACACCACGAGTTGATGTCTGCAATGCAGGGTTTCAACTGTTTTATGGCTGCTTCACGATCCCGAGGGTGGAACGTCAGGTGAAAAAAAGGAGCTGGTGTCATCAGCGTAAAAAACAAATTGAATTAACCCGTTGGCAGTGATGATATCCTGTCGTGGGGCACTGAACAAGATGAAGTCAATCGCTCCAGTAACGAGCACTGTGGGACTCCACAATCTACGTCACATGATCTGACGAAGCATGCACCTCTGACTGATATAGCTGAGTTCGGCATCAGGATGACGAGAACAAACTAATGCTTTTCCAGTAATTCCATACCGTTCAGTTAGAGGGGCTAGGAGCTGTTTGTGGTCTCTGGTGTCGAAGGCGGCGCTGAAGTTCAGTAACACTAGTACAGCCTCTTTTTGTGTGTCAAGAGCAGTCAAGATGTCATTCTGCACCCGGACAGTGCAGGCTCCGTACTTGATATTGCCGGTATGCCACTGCATCAGAGCATGGAGATCATTATCGAGAGGTAAGTCCGCAACTGATTCACTGCTACTCTTTAATCCCTTTCCGAGAAATGGCAGATTATTGAGGGAGTTGGTGTCCAAGCCAGATGTCTTCAGCAGCGGGATAAAACAGATGCATGCGTGCCGAGATGGGGAAAACGCCCGAAACAAGGAAGAGTGGCAATCCTTGTAGGACTGGTAACAGATGTAGTTTTAAGAGACCAGCTGGTAAAGGGTCTAAGGAGCAGACTTGATCGATGCCTGATTTGATGGATTTCAAGACTCCTTTCAGACACTGTTAGAAACAGTAGCTGAAGGGCTTTGGCATGACCTGTTTAGTCCACGGACATAGAGGCATGTGTATCATGTAGATTGTTACGCAGCTTCTTGATCTTCTTGTAAGAAAATAATTTGCAAACACTGTCAGCAAGATCTTTTGGACATTCACGGGCAGGTAGCAGTTATTCCACTCGGGAGAAAGTTAACTTAATGACTACACGGAAAGGGTCCCGTTGATCACATGTAGTAATCGGTTGTTATGATAATCAGTCTTGGCTTTAGGAAAACAGAAGAGAGTTTGTATTAGAGCACGATCTTGTAAAGCCTCTTTGCATACTGTGAGCCCAATCTGTGAAACTCTGCGCTCCAGCCAACGCCGTTCCTTCTTCTCAGCAACGAAGAACGCTGTGTCACCAAGGTACATGAGGACGCAGATCTACAGATCGATTTACGAGTGGAGCATGTTCATCCAGTGTCTTAAATAAGATGTTATTATCTTAACTATAGATCACACTCCGTCTGAAGGCCACACAGAAATGCAGATCGTTTATCAGAGCGAAAGATGTCACTTTTGATGTTGCGAATTTTCGAGTCTGCATGGTTTTATGCAACGGGTTCGGTCGGTTGTATTTGATGAGCACTTGACATCGTGTTGTCAGTATCAGACGGCAAGTGACTATGATTTGAAATATGCTCACAAAATGGTCGTTGCTTCCAATAAATAGTAGATCCAGAATGTGGTTCCCGATGTGCGTTGGGCCAACAACTAGTTATTTCAAGTCAGGCGATCTAGAATATTTAGTGAAGGATTTGAGCCTCACGTCATCAGCACTGTCAACATGTACCATTTAATTCTCCAGTTGGGAGCAAATAAGCCATAACCAACTGTCAAAGTAGCAGAAGATAGAAATTCATCTAGAAACATTGATGAGGTGAATTTTTTTTTCGTGTCGAGAACTTGACTTGTCATTAGGAATAAGTTGGCAGGAGTAGAAGGTTGATGAAATTTGTGACATCATAGATTCATGGAATTAAAACTCGCAGGTCGCGTTTATCCTTACATGGGAACCATCCCTAACGAGAATAGTTTTACCTCCCCTCTTCTACGATGGCGGTGAGAATGATATAGCTTATAATTTATGAAGGTATATCTGGATATCAGCAAATGGCTGACATCATCTCTGCTATCTCCAGTCAGCAAGATTCGGTGATGGTAAAGATATCCACTGATTGCTGATACGAAGTCACACAACAGTTTTGTTTTTTTGCCTTGATTGACCGGCTTCCAGGTAGCAAAGCGTCCTTCATTTTGGTTAGATTGTTAACTATTTTTGTACCTTAATTAAGTTACTTTTATTTCTTGTGGTTAAAACCCTGAATCACACTGTTGATTTTCTGATGCAAGTCTTGTAGCAATATCCAATCCAACGTTTTTTTGTGCGTGCCACCACGGCTTTCCCCGGAAATGGAAAGCACCCATGGTAGCAAATGATGGTATACACAAAAAAAAGAATACAATATTACAAGAATTTCAAGCAATTTAGTTATATTATACTATGG
>JAMKCH010035362.1:0-24213 GCA_023653785.1 Ophioderma brevispina | reverse complement strand
TAATGCATACCAGGATTTATTACTACAAATCGGATTTAAATCCAAAATTGTGCAAAATGTAGGTGCTTTCCTTTTTTCTCTCTGCATCATTAGCGAGGTGTACTGCCATGCATAAGGGACGACTTGTACTGGACACATTCACAGTTGAGTTACACCTGAGGGTTGTCCTTAAAGTTTTAATAAGGTTTAATGATTTATCAAGAGAAATAAGCAAACCAAATTCAGCAAACTGATTGACCCATGGTCTATTACTCAACAGAAAGTATTGTTTCAAATTTTGAAAAAAGTTTTATTTATGTTTCTGTTAGAAGGTATTGCTAACATCACCATTTATTGGAGGGAAACGTTCACTTCAATTTCTGTCAAACTTTGGAAATATTAGGAAAAAACACTTGGCTATTATCTAAATCACAAATAGATTCCCAATTTGATGTGAATTTTACTTACAAAGCTAATACCAATCACAAAAAAAGTGTTCTACATTGCATTTGTTCTCTAAGTAAATGATATCATGGTAAAGTTTAATGTAACACCACTATTTTTTGGACCAGACAGGCACATTTTCTAGGCACTGTAATTAAAAATATTAGAAACACTTTTCACAATACTTTTTCAGGTCAGGTTTCCTTGAGGGCCTGCTACTGGTATCATGGTAAACGCAGTACTACCTGTCCAAGGGCCGGGTTGTTGGTGGATAAAACCGTCACCCCATGGGTTTCTAAGGAAAATCGGATGAGGGAGGGTTAGCTGGTTACCTCGTTAAATGGAAAATGAAGGACTACCACAAGGGCGTCAGCCTGGAGAGCTAATGGCAGCCATCCAGCACATGCTGCCTTCCCAAAAGCCTGTGGGAAAACTCCAGGTGACTTACTTGAAAGTATCTGTTGGAATGTACAATGGATGATCAAACAAAAGAATTCCACATTCATAGACAACCCAACAACCACATAACATATAATAACACCCCCTTCGCCTTCAAGGATACTAATTACAAAATTCAATATACGAATTACAAAGTCAATAGAAACTTGGCGGCACAACACAAATTGCACTGATCACGTTTCATCCTTTTGTGTACAAAATCAAAACATTCTGTTCAAAAAAATTATAGTGTTTGGACAATGGCCATGTGTGGTAAAAAGGCAATACATATGACAATAATAAACAAAGATATACACATCAAAGATAATTAGTTAAATACCCCAAATAAATGCCACTGACTTTTTTAACAAACAAGACCTAACAAGAAATATTCATGATGGACCAGCTTGTTGTAAAAGTAGTCATAAATTTCCACACTTTTTTGCATCTCAGAATGTAAATGTTCATACATACAACGACTTAAAAGGAACTTCAGTGATTACAGTGAACGAGTAGTAGTAAGTAAAAAAAAAGGATAAGTAAAATTTCCAATAAATTATCCTATAGACTGGGGGAAAATAATATCAATTACAATACCTTTGGAATGAATATCCATGTAACTTGGCTCACAAAAAACTTGCTAGCAACTAGGCACCCATATTTAAATTTGTTTGGAAGGCACAACAATGGTTTTAAGGGGGGATTCACTGTCATTTCTGATGGAAAATATAGTGATTCAAACCTGTAAAGCAAAAAACGTGGGTTACTCTTTTACTTCCTTAGCACTCTCATTCCAAGAAACATAGGCACCTTATTGTCAAATAGATACACAAATACATAAAAAGAGATGCAAGACGTGATTGGTGCTGGTAGCAAGTTTTTATCTGGGGATGAAACTGAACATTTTTGAGTGAACTGAATTTTGGATGTGAAGTCAAATTTTGTCACGCCATATTTTTCTGGAATCAAAATAGAGATATTAAGGCTTTTCACACTGAGACGGTGAGCGATCGACTTTTGCAATTATCGCGTCGGAGACTTCAAACCAGCCAACCAAATTTCATTATGAACTCGCCAACTCTGCCCACATATCGCTACTGTGCTTCCATAAATAACAACACACATGCGTCCGCTAAATGCACTAAATGTAAGAGACCATTCGCATGTTGAATTTCCTTAGGTCGTTCAATTTTCAGTACGGGAAAAGGGTTATTTTTGTGCGGAAGCAAAAAACCAAGGTGACAAGTCATATCACTTAAAAGATGGCAGTAACTCAGCATAAAAAAAGTCAACTACAAAAACACCCAAAAACTTGACGTTAAAGTCTTTGAAGTATTCTGTGAAATCAGCAGCTCATTAAATTCTTCCTCTGGAAAGCTTTTACATAGTAACGAAGGAGTTATTCGCATACGTCTCGTAATAATCAGAAAAACTAGCTGCACGTGATTCACCGGCTCAGTGTGAAAAAGCCTTAATATTAAAACAATTGGGCAATTCATTCTTCTGATTCTTTGGCTGGTTGTCTTTCCAGAAAGCAGTACAATTGGAAAAGAAGTAAGCGGCTGAAGAAGCTAGTCTACAAAACATGGCAATGCACCCCAGTAATAACATAGTGTGTGCAACAAACACACTCCCACACAATTCACTATACGGTGTACATTCCACAATAGGCAAGACGCTTCACACAGGCGAATTGATATAATAAACTGAGGGCTGAGTACAAGCAACACTACAGCAGCAGACGCAGTGAGTGATGTACGCATGGCGCAAGCTTGTGGCAAGAAGTGCGCAGTAAACAGCATTTATTCAATGGCGCGGATAAAACAAAAAGCCAAAAAAAATGTTGCCTATGAGAGGCTCAACCTTAGGATTAGTTTGGGGGGGGGGCCATCTTACTGGGAATGGCAAAGTCCAATTCAAATTTCTGGAGACTTTCTAAAATATTGAAGAATGCCCAAGCATTGGTGGATAATGTATGCATAAAAGTATGGGTCACACTGAATAGCACAAGTACTCTTGAGGTCGGGGATTACAATTGATCTGAATGACTTATACTAGGGGAACTAACACCTTTTGTATAGGTTATGCATGAGTGAGGTGAAAGATTTCTATTAGGTGAGGAACAAAGTAGAGCCTGTGATAAGCGGTTTCAAATGTTATGATTGCATCTCTGCCACACCTGCTAAACTTTATTGTTGCAAAAACAGTCAGGATTAAATCCCGCATTAGAAGCCACAAAAACAAAACAACCCCTGGGGTTTTGGGTGCATTATTTACATTACGGTTCCCCAAAAGCACACAAATACACAATGGGTGCTTTTAAAGTCAGAATACAGGTAAAAATTATCCTCAATGGGGACTCACAGCAAAGCAAGTAGCATGTGAGTGATGCATTCGACAAGCTGCGGAAATTTTGAAACTTCTGATTACCCGCGCATGCTGGGCAAAAAAAAGTTTGTTTGCTGTAACCAGACTTACCCTAGAAAAACCTGCCGCCTCAAAAAATTTTATGGCAAATAGCACAAAATAAAATCAAATCTGCCGACCGACCCAGATTTTAATTTACAAAAAATAATTTCTTTTTTGACCAAAACACAAAGTGAACCAAGGCGGTTCTCGAACACAAAGGTCCCCCGCTCGTCGCGAGAGTAAATGGAGGGAAATATAATTTTAAGATAACAGGGAGAATTGTGATGGGAAATAAGTGTTCTCAAAACCACTGAGGCTGCTGCAAAAGCAGTTGCAATTTGCTATGGATCCAAATGTTGATACATTTCACCATACAACTTTTGTAGGTATTTGACCTTAGATGACCCTAATGACCTTGAAAAGACCTTCCAATTTTTGGTTTAGGAATGTTGACCCCACACAAAGTCCTTGACCTACCACATATTGAGTTAATTGACCTGAATTAACCAATACTTCACAACTATCTGTTTTCATGACCATACTACCATTGTGATGGATTGCCATTGGTTGACCCCACAGGACCTTGAAATGACATCAATTTTTTTGGACACTTGAATGAGACCACAACCACCACGTTTCATCGCTACCCATACTTAGTGATTTGACTGAAGGACACCGAATGAACTTGATATGACCTTCAAATTTTTCGGCACTGCTGAATTGGTGACCACCAACAACCAAGTTTAATCATCCTAACCACAATTGACAAGGGCTATACCAATTTAATTAAATTGACCTGAATGACCCCATGACCTGAAATGACCTTCAAATTTTTCGGCACTGAATGTTCACCACACCCACCAAGTTTATCATCCTACCACAATTGACAAGGGCTATAGCATTGATAATTCCATTTGACCTTGAATGACCGACATGACCTTGACAATGACCTTCAAATTTTCAGCAATGAATACTTACTACACACCCAAGTTTCATCTTCCTGCCACAATTGCCAAGGGTTATATTTTTATTGTTTATTTTAGTTATTACAATTTAGAGGACCGAAGACCCAGAGGTATACCCCAACAGTGGTTAACCATCTACTAGGATCCCTCGAAAATGACCAGAACGGCTTGGAAACAGTCAGGTTTACCACCCTACTATTCTCGAAACTGACTGTGAATACCATGTACAGGTTGACCTTCTGTACATGAGGACAGACGGCTTAACGTCCCCTCCGAAGGACGGGATATTCTTCTGGTTTCATTTGCCTCCAATGTCCAAATGTATACCTTTTTACGGGGAGTGCGGAATTCTAGTTTTAACCAATAGTTCTTATACAAATTAAATCCAGAATTTAGTATCCGATTAAAATCCCAGCTAGTGGCCCTACAGGGGTTTGAACCGGGGACCCTCCTGCACCAAAGGCGAATAAGATCCTAACCAGTGGGCCCACGCTCTCCAAAAGAAGCAATTTGAGCCCTTTTGACCCCGCATGACCTTTGACCCGGCTAATACCCCACGTCGAACTCATCCACCGGACACTATGTGGGTGACATCCATGGTTGCAAAAGATGGGCACCCATACTTGCTTAGATCAATAAAGATGTCTGTGTACAAGGCCTATATCCCTATTTTTGACCAAATTTGACCCTATTTTCTTGGACCTATTTGACCTTGACCAATGACACATACCCCAACCTCCGAAAACTCATCCACAGTCTACTTGGGTGACATCTAAGGTGCGAAGATGGACACCCTTACTTGCTTAGATCATAAGATATCGTGTTTACAAGGCTTAAAACAATTATAAGCCCTATTTTTTACCAAATTTGAACTATTTTGACCATATTTGACCTTTGACCTATGTCACATGACGCATTTTATATCCCAGCCAACGCCTAATTGAGATAGATGCATCTATGTGCGAAGATGGACACCCACACTTGCTTAGATCCAGAGTTATTGCTTGGGACACACATACGGACGCGGGCCATGTCTAAAGTCCCCCCCTTTGCCAACTAAAGTGGCGGGGGACCAAAAATACATCGGACCGATTGTGTCGCCTTTTGCCGTCGCGGTTTGTGAATGATAGCCTCACATGCCCTTGACCGTGATAGTGACCTTTGACGTCATAAAAAAATGAGGGATTGCATGTAAAACTCCATAAACCAAGCATGGTTACCATTGCACTTTCAACCTTTTCAATGATTATTAATTTAACATTCAGCCTATTTTACCAACTTGACCTCACCTGACCTTTGACTTGGATGTGACTTTGACTGCATCAACAAATGGAGGGATGTCTGTTGCAAGCAATATAGTATTATAATTATTATATGATTGCATCTGTGACCCCACATTGGTTTCAATCCACAAGTAGTATGTGGATATTACAGGCAATTTAACCTTTTCACAACAGACAACAACAGACACCAGACTACAGTGGACAAAAGTTAATCCTGTGTTTTCTGCCTTAAAGAATTGGCGGAACAAACCAAATCCATCAAAAACAACAACAAACAACCAAGACAGACAGCAAGTAAACTTGCATCCTCCCCTGGCAAGATGGCAGTCTGGCACATGATCTTTCATGACCTTTGATCTTGGCCATGACCTTTGAAATCCTCCCTTTCACCTTAACCCCCAAGTCTGGTTTCAATCGGACTTGCTATGTCAATGAAAAAAGCATTATAAAGAGTAGATGTATTCTTTGAGTGTAACGTAAAACATTGTTAGTCCATCTTTAAAAAAAAAACCGACCGACTGACCCAAAATTTCCCCTCCTCATGGCAAACAAAACATATTTTTTAGGCCTTACATTAGTGTGATGTCATCAGGTCACTTCAGAGCATGCTGGGATGTTAGATTAGTGAATTGGTGGCAATTTAATTTTTACCCAGCAGTTTAAAAAAAAAATGGTGTTTCCCCAGCTTACAAATGCACAAAAAGGCTAGTGAACTGCTTATTTTTTTTTTGCAAGGTGATAGGGGACAAGCCCATCCAAGCCATTTTGTAATGCCTAATTAATATATTTAATGTGAGTGCATAATTAAAAGGTCCAATCGACAGGCTGCAAAAAGAGATTTTACATATCAGGCACCCCTAAACTATTGAAAGCCATGATTTGTACTGATGTAAGGCTTTCTATCAAGAACATCACCAGCTGAAAGAATTCAGCAACAAGAATTATTTATTGGTACAAATTTGGGAATTCCAATTTCCTATTGGAAGCAAATATGAAATAGCAAGGGTTTATATTGAATAATATAGCACAAATCGCCCTTTGTTTTCCACTTTTCAGACATTTATGTTGTTGTGAAATACAAAGTAAGAAATCTATGAATATCTAATTTATGAAATCACTACATATAACAAGACATGGTACTCAAAATCTCTCATTGCACCTTAAGAAACCACTTCGACAGAGAGTTTACCTGAACATCATTGAGGGGCCAATATGACACCATCAGTGGTTTCTCTGATGTGCTGAGCGCTTTTCATGGCAGCCGCACAGCGCCTTGAAAACGTTTACGTGGATATGTCGCGCGTTAAAAATCAAATTATTATAAATTATTATCGTGCATACATTCAGTGCATTTGGTTAAACCTCATTTAACTAATTCATTTCAACTGGCAACCGCATCACCTTTTGGAGAATACGCCACTCAGTAATAGGCTCAACAAAGCAATGGGGCGCACCCTTTATCTAGGATCCCGGAGGCGTTCCTGCTTTGTGAAGTCACCCACACTTGGTGCTATCCATTCAAAGTGTTTAGTCCACCTTGGCTAGTGTTATCCGTGTGAATAATAGAAGTGGAACCACCAATAAGATACTGCCACATTGGTAACACAGAAGCACCATATGCCCAGTACACTGAGGGGTAATAGAAACATACTTTATTAAATCTTAGCCAAATGTTTAAGGATAAATTTACACATATGCCCAAAATGGGTATCAAAGATGGGCAGTCTTACACAATGTAATCAATGGTTATGCCTGCAATCATTGGTATGATGTACAGTTAATTTGGCGAGAGATTGGTTTGGCCTGGACATCCTCTTTACATAAAGCCCAATATACTTCCAGTCGTAGCAGTGATTTCTGCTTTTGTCCAAATCCGGTGTTGCGCACGACAATTGCTCGCTGCGACTGGGCTTAAGATCAACTGCATATCAACATTTGATTTGCCTATGACTGCTACATAAAACTGATTAATTTGGAAAGTCTTGTTTTTAATCCTTGGGTGAGAGGGGGATTGGCATTAGCTGACAATAACACACACTCAAAGAAAACAATCTCAAATCATCTGCAAGCCAGAACCAAGCAATAGTACTCCAATCAGGCCCAAAACTGAGTCCAAAATGAAACAAAGCACTTGAAAACAATCATTGTTAAAAGCTATGTACTTCACGTGAGTGCCCTCAAGGGGTTCTATTGTTGTTTTTGGTTGGCTACTTGTGAGCTTATGTTGGATACCTTTCTTGAGTTTGGCTTGATTGCATCATCCCTGCAATGCGCCAATTAGGGTGAGTCTTCCACAGGGCAGTCTGAATTTCAAATGGCCCATTGGGGTTAAAGACTACAATCTCGGCCAAAAGTTTTGGAACCGGCTGGCTATTTTGCCCCAATTATTTCTGTATTTCTTTTAAAGAGATATATAGCAAATCATGGCAATTGCGGTATGAGGCTTGGAGCATTATCGATCCATGCAACCCTCCTATCCCCACCAATCAATGAGGGTTTCTGTCGGTGGCAAGAACAAAATTTCAGGATTAAACATGACACGGGGAGAGGGGGGCATTTGAAGTAGGTCAATAAATAGTGCTCCAAAACTTTTGACCGGAGGATTGTAGTTCAGTTTAAATTACACATATGGCACGCCAATGCTCATAAGTGGAATAAACTCAGCTTTTTACAATAGACTGGTTTTAGGTTTTCTTGAGAAAACAAATGTCGACTGTTAAACTACGTTTTTTGAAAAAAATAAGTTTTTCTGATGATAAACAAAGTTTTTTGAAAAACTCTTTTCAAGTGGTTAAACAGTTTTCCAGTCAAGTTGGAAAAACTCCATTTTTTGGCGATTAAACTTAAGGGTTTTTTCGAAATACCATATTATCAACGCCAAACAGGTTTTTGAAATTAAACTCATTTTTTTTTCAACTGAAGACACTTTGCCTGATAAACCAAGAAATGTGTTTCTCAGTGATAACCATTTCCATTCCTAAGTTTGAAAAACTCCTGTTTTTCAATTTGATAAAACTTATTTTTTTCGACAAACTTATTTTGTGAAAAACAAGGTTTTTAACCAGGAAAAACGTGGTTATCGCTGATAAACTTTACATTCAAAAACTCAGTTTGTCTTCGGAAATCATAGTTTTTCTCTCAAAAACTAATTTTTTACCTTGAAAAAATACCCGAGTTATTATTTGAAAAACAAGGTTTTTCAAATGATTAATTTATTTCTTTGGTTGCTAAACTAGTTCTTTGGCCATGAACACTTTATCATGAAAAACTAAGTTTTCGGTCATAAATTAGGTTTTCATGATAACTGAAGTTTTTGTTGGGAAAACATATTTCACTGAAAAACTGAGTTTATCGATTAAAAAACTTAGTTTGTCTAATTATTGAGCCTTTGCTTTCATATACACACCCCTTCTGGGAAGATTTTTAGCTAAAGTCTTCCACAGAGAAGGATTTCAAATAGAATAGCCCACGGGCACTTCATGCTGATGGACACACTCCCCTGGAGAAGATTTCTGGATGAATTTCAGTATTCTGCCACCATATCAGTTTATTCCGTTGAGGCTGCCGAATACATACCATAGGTGGCACAATACTAATTCTTTCCAAATAATTCAGGTAAATTTTCACTGAGGAGTATGGACATCAAACGGAATTCCAAAGTAATAAGAGTGGACGAAGGACAATTACCCCAGATGATGCTATTGGGCCCATGGGCTCTTGATGGCTCCTAGTGATTCGGAAATACCCATGATGGTCCCTTCTGGTCAGGGGAACCTAGAGAGGTAACAAGCAATAATTATGGTGACTTATTTCTAGAATTTCTAGATAGTATAGTGGATTAAAAGAGCGATGTAATGTATATACATCAATGATACATTTTTTGTGTAAAATCCTGCCCTTTAAATGTATCAGAAGGCAAGAATTACCAAGCTGCTTTTTGAAGAATTTTCTTTTTCAGAGGCATTTAATGACATTAGATGTCATTGAATTTTTTATTCTGAGGTACTAACCATCTTTAAAAGCACTAGCATTGATTTGCTAAAATTGGAAAATCAAACAATTATCAAAATCAGATGTTTGCATGTCTCGTAAACAGTGTAAGTATCCCAACATACCTTACAAGTTATACGCAAAGGCTCCTAATAGGACAAAATGGATATTTTACCTTACTGTCCGTACGGGACACTTACACAACAACACTAATTGAATAGAGATTTGTATCTTTGAACACACCGTTTTCTTCCTCTTTTTTTTTTTTTTCTGTCAGGTGGTTTTCCGTTGGAAAAAAGAACTTGAGGGAAATTCTACAGACTTATCCTTCACTTTTAGGCTTCCGGCAAATTTTAAATATTTTGACTCTTTCGATGATCACTGATAGGGTCTTAGCACCCCCCTTCAGGTTTTTTTCCCCTTTGCAAAAACCCCCCTTTTTTGGTGCCAAATTATGTAATGTAATTGTCAATTGACAGGTTCCTCTCCTTTTCTCCAAAACAACACCACTTGGGGTACAGGTTAATATACATGGGAGCCCAAAAGTGATGGGAGGGGGAGGGGGTGGCAAGGTAAGATACAGGGTGTCCCAAAGTGATGGAATTGGGGGGGGGGGGCAACCACCCCACCTTCGGGAGAGAAGTACCAACCCTACACAACACAGGAATACCGCAGACACTTGATTTTGATACCAAGATACTATGGTCTCCTCTTTCCATGATCCAAAATGAGTAACAACATGCTAGAATTACTCCATGATGTCATAAAGTTCGCATGTCAGCAAAATTGTCATTTTCGAATAGACACACATAGGGGAAAATTCAATTTTTTGCCAAAAAAGTTAGGAATATCCGATTTTACATGCGGTTTTTTGGCTCTATTTGATGGGAAATGACTATTTAATATTACAATGAGTAGCATTTTAGCACTATAATGTGTTGAGTACTAAATTTACTTTTTCCACCCATATTCAGTATTTTCGGACTTTCATCAACATATGATGTCATATTAACTTCACAATGGGGGGATATTGGTAACTTATTTTTGGTACCAATGGAAGAAGAAACTCTAAGCTATCCTTTGGTACCAATTTACAGGAATCGGAGTTCAGTAACGAAATCACAGGGGGTGGTAACCACCCCCCCCTTCGTGAGTTTTTGTTACAAAAAGGGGCGTGCGTCGGTAGACTAGGTTCAGTGCTATTCCTTGTCACCTTGGTTTATTTCCACACAGGATTGCATGTTTTTTTTGTCATGAAACTTACTCCAGTCAAACAAGGAATTTAACAATCAATTGTCTCTTACTAAAGTTCATACAGTCTTGCTTGACTTAAAAAAATACCTCGCGTCCCCGGACCGCGAGTGGCGTCTGCCGTCGCGGTTTTGAATGGGAGCCAAAGGTCACATGAGGTCAGCCAAGTCACATGAGGGTTCACCAGGTCAGCATGAGGTCACCAAGATCACTGAGGTCACCAGCATGTCACCCCACCCCCCCCCTCCTTTCCACCAGATTACATCATCTTCGCCCTTATGAGCTCATACGGAATGCAATATATTAGGAGTTCACATTTTGACCAGCCACAGGTCAAAATGAGGTCACCAACATGTCCACCCCACCCCGCCCCCTCCTTTCCACCGATTAATCATCTTAGCCCTTATGGAACCATATGGCATGCAATATATAGGATTTCCAGCTTTTGACCAGCGAAAGGTCACCTTAGGTCACCAACATTTCATCCCACCCCACCCCCGCCTTTCCACCAGTTTGTTTACATCACCGTATCCCTTACGGAACTCATACGGCATGCAGCATATTAAGGGTTAAAATTTTGACCACAGACACACACACACAGACATACTACCACCGTAATCCCTATGTGCCTTCTGCAATTCTTGGCAGAAAAATATATGGCGGAATATGATAGCTATGATTTGTAACATTCTAAGATTATTAATTGGTAAATCGGTAGTTTTAAAAGTTTTCACCACCTATATAGCACTGATATGGAAAAAAAAAGTTTAACCCAGTTTACACCTAAACTTATGCATAATAATTATACCTGCAAGCTATTGAGAACATGTATGGAGTAACATGCAGCCAGCATATGGACTCGTAGAAAAAGAAGGAGTGTAAAATGGTTATACCATTCATTTATTAATTTTTTTTTTTGCTACGTTCGTACTTCAACTGGACAGAGTATAGGCATTTTTCTCCTCTCCCTTCCATTGTCATCTTTTCTACTTACCATAGACGTTTACGAGTGTGGTCCTACAGGCCTACAGAGGCAGATGCAGAAAAGGAACATACAAGATATTTATTATTATATCACAAATTGTCAGTTTCTAGATCATTTTTTCTGATATCTCTGCATTTCTCTCAGGATTTTACAATAATTTCAAGGTTTAATTCCATATGGGATAGCATTTGTCTATGGATTAACAAATGAGTTGTGTACGTCACCATAGTCCATTTGAATTTTTCCTGCACTATAGTTAAAGGTGGGTGAGCTATTAACCCCAAGTATTCAAGTATAGTCATTCAAGTATATTTTATTTTATCAAATAACAGCCGTAAGGCTGAATTGGCCTGATAAAAAATTACAAACCCTGCACAGTATAATAAAACAAATACATCAACAACAGGAGTACAAAACAATATAAAATATTAAAATGGACAGTAGAAATTTCTATACCTATACACCTTAGTAAAAATATATTCACCAAAATATGGCATCATAAAAGGTGAAACAAAAAGGTATTTAAAAATGAGGACAAATTATCAACCAGGGAATTTAATAGCTGGGACCGGAGCACAGGCACTACCTGGGCAGGGTACCAAACCTAAAAAAAGTTACACATCATTTTAATAATCTACAAAAAATGGGATGGGGCTGTTATTAAAACACGATTTCTGGAAAAAAGATGATGAAATTTGTCACACTGCTAGGTTTGCGACCATGAACATTTCTCCTTACATTAGGGAGCGATCATTTTGTTGGAATTATTGGAAGCCCTTCACAAACCGAGACAATGCTCATCCTCCTGTCAGAAGAGACCAGTCCACAACACTCAATGCATCCAGAATAAGAAGTGAAATTCCTGCCATGACTTATCCTGCATGCTCCTCCTGTGCAGCTGCCCAAGATTAGGGAACTGGCCAGCATTTAAGGATGAATGCATATTGAGTCACAACATCCAAAAGGGGTCTATGTACCCTTTCTACACAGTGACTACTCGTTGATGATTAAAACCTAAACTTTTTTTAACATGCGTAGCATGTAAAGCCTACGATTAGCTTTTGTTGAGATTTCAGTTGATGTTTTGCTACCCATGTTAAAATCCATTTTGAATCCGATACCAAGGATCTTGGCCTACTAACATAATCAAGCAGGTCCATTGATTTGAGATCAGCTCGAGAAGGGACATCCCTTTACAACACACTTCGAGAGATGTCAACCATGTCAAAGCCTTTGAGAAGCAGTGAGGACCACCGTACCAATGTTGTTGATTTTATCGCAACCTGAATGGAGAAAATGTAAGAGTCTGAGACTGAAATAATGGGATGTAGACACCCCTTTTATATTACATTGTTGAAGGTCCATGTTTGTTTGAAACATTCTTCCAGCACCCCAGTTGGTAATAAAACTCATCCCCCCTTTTCCATGAACTACTGAATTGAAAAAAAAAATGCTGAGAAAAATCCTGTTGTACTTACAAATGAAAATAAGGCTAACCCTGCATGGAAAAAGGCTGGTAGTACTTGCATATGCTATCATGATAAAGGAAGGGATTAGAATCACCATCCCCTGTAATGTAGAAGAGTGGATATTTCTAGCAATTTAAAAAATGGGTTACTTTTTCATACCTACACTCACATCTTGTTGAAAGCTCATTTATATGACAAACCTAAAAATTCAATAACAACACAGTTTTGACAATTTATTTGAATTCTCACTGATCCTGTGCTGTTTAACTCTTTGCACGCAGCACAGGGTGGTGGGACATTTGCGATTAGTACGGGGGCTGAGACGACCGGTCAACACCACATCTAGCCTGACCTTTTGCGCATCTTTGTACGGCCCGATGAATGTTTTGATATCGTGCAGCCCCGGAGGAGACAGTAGGCAACGCGAAATTTTAAATTGCTTGTCGTTAGAGGGATTGTTGGAAAACGTGCGAATTCAAACTATCAGGGTTTTTCTAACTCTAGTTGGTGCTCACCTGGTGAGCGCCCGATAATTAAGTCCCCCTTAAATGACTTCTACTTTCTCTGTGCCAATTTTAAGCACTGGGGCGATATCTGGTTTAAAAAAAATGGTCACCCCCACAACGAACTTTTATCGGATATTTCCTATATGTTTTCTACAGGCACCCAAAAACCCTTCCCCACTTTAGTGCCTTAACTTGTGTCCTGGCCCCCCTGACGTGCAGGTGGCACAGCCGTCCAGTATTTGTCAATTTTGTTTTTTCTTCATATAAACATTTCAAAGTCATTTATTTTCTTTGGGGCATATTCAGAAGCGGCGTTTAAGCGGCACACGCACATTTTCACAAAATATGCCTTTTTTTTATTTTTTGCTTTTTTTAATTTTTGGACTTTTTTTGAACACTTTAAAAAATTTAGTTGGAACACTCACCATCTTTTGCTACATTGCTCACCCCGGCCAGAGATAAGAAGCCTACAAACCCCTGTTCTCACTCAATTGAAAGCCCCGACCTTCCACGTCAACTTACCCTTCCCCAAACCCATCAATCAATGTTGGGGAATTTTGCAAGACTGCTGATGATGATACCCCCTTCAACATTGTTTGGGGGAGGCGGGGGGACAGTTTTCCCGAAAATGCGTTTATAAGTGTTCCAACATTTTTGTCCAAGATGTAGGCCAGTGGAGAATCACAGATATAGTTTTACACATAAAATACCATACCCAACAGATAAAAGCATATAAGAGGAGACATCCAGGTAATCTTTAGGCTAACTTTTAAGTTGTAACTTTATCACAATGTGTGTATACAAATATCATAAAAATAACACCAACCCCTAAATGTGCTAGCTACAATCCTGTATGTGTTATATGTGTTATAGCTACATGCAAAGAGTTAAATTTGTATTTTTTAGAACATTGTAGTATTTGGTTTCAATGGATATCAATGAAAAAAAAATGTATATTTCTTTTCTTCTAACAGTGGTACAACACAAAATAAAAGTGATAGTATTTATAATTACACCTTGAAGAGTTATCTAGAATCACATCACATGAAAGATAATTCATTATTTTAAATTTACATCCGTGCTGGTATTCTGAAGGAGTCTAACTTTAGTCCCGGGTTAAACCAGGGATAGTCCTACATGAGTGGACTTTTTTCCTTACAAACATACTCTAAAAATGTTGCTGAACGGGTGAGAAAAAATTCCTCATGGATGGGGTCGTTTTGGGCTCATCCATGGAGGAATTTCCTCACCCATGCACTTAACTTAACAGTATTTTGAAAAGAAACAAAAACGGTCCACATCAGTACGGACTAAGCCTGTTTAACCCATGGGTTCAGTTACGCATCCCTTTCAGAATACCAGCGTGTTTGTAATTACCATCATTTTCCATTCTTTTCTATGCCGGGGCTTATTCCTTTCTTACAAAACACCTGAAAATGGAGGAAAAAAAAATCGAAATCAGGATATTTATTCAATAGGTAGACAGTTATAGTCATATTTTTTGCAAGTGGTATTTTTGTGGGCTCGTTTCTGACCATTAGCCTTCGCCTTGTGTGTTGATGTGTGTATCGGTGTAAATTTAAAATGTCGTTTCTTTACAAAATGTTAACGTAACATTCACTACATCTGTTAAAAAGCAACATTTGGTCAAATTTAGAACGGGATTCAAATATCTCACAATTAATTCAGAAATGGGGGTATTGCAGTTTCAATCAACCGTGGACCAATACCGGTTACATTCACCCTGTTGGTCATTATGTACTTAGTCTTCTTAAGCATGGAAAGAGACACAACATCTAAGGCTTTGGGGGGGACAAATCAAAATATTCACTGAATGTAATCTAACTCCCACAAATTGACCGTAAATCATTATGATTGCCACACCTGCACATGAAAGTCTGATTCAGAGATTTCCAGAATATTAATTTTTTTAAATATTATTCTAAAAATAGTCAATTTAGAAAAACTGAAGATAGTCACCTAGAATGCCCAATTCAAAGTTGAGATGCATGGATTTTTGTTTTGCTGCAGTGGCAGTGTAAACATTTATGTGTTATAGCGTGCCATTAGGATACTGTGTTACAAAATTTCCGTGATCCGGAATTTTTAAACAAAGACGTGATTTTCTATATGGAAGGAGCTTAGATTTGAGCTTAGCTTTTCACACAAGTGATTAGTATATGGGACA
Source organism: Ophioderma brevispina (assembly GCA_023653785.1). Lineage (NCBI taxonomy): Eukaryota > Metazoa > Echinodermata > Ophiuroidea > Amphilepidida > Ophiodermatidae > Ophioderma > Ophioderma brevispina. The sequence continues at coordinate 8,306 of JAMKCH010035362.1, read as the reverse complement.
AGCATTATTACATGCAAAAAACACAATTTGTTTGAAAATTGAGCGCGCCCTCATCGGAAATTCTGAATCGGCCTTTAAAGGGACATAAATAATGGCATGAAAAAAAATTGACATAATGAAAAGGACCCTTACTGAAATCACCTTCCCATGAGTTTGAAAAACTTGGATGTTTACATTCTGTTAAAACAGTAAAAAACAGGAAGAGTCAGGGGGGACGCGCCGGTGGCAGTTCGTGGGCAATTGTTGGACAGAAAAAGCAAAGGTGTCAATCCAAAGAGGTTCTATATAGATAGAGAGCAAACGTTACGTAATCTTTAGAGAGAAATCACCGTCTCGCATGTTTTGCCGCACCACAAAGAAAACATAGAGTACAAACAATAGAAAGCCCCATGGCTGCATCCTTTCCACATGTACTGTGGGTGCCGCTTGCATATACACTAATCGTCAAGTGATACAAATTAATGTATGTGTTAGAGGTGGCACCAGGTTGTGTAAAAATAGTTTTGTACATGTTCGAACACCAAATTATATCATAAAAGTACCACATACACACTCCTATTCTTTTTGCCCTCAAAACCTGTCAAAAACGCCAAACTTCAAGTGCTGTGTTCAAGATGCTACAACTTTAGGGTAATCAGAATTCCATAGTGATCTCTGAAGAGAGACCATGCTCTATACCGTTTCAGCTCCTTTTCCTTGATTACCCTTAAATTCTATGGGCAAACAACGAATTTTACTCCTCTCGTTCTTAAGAAATCCAACAAATATTTTGGTTTTAATGCACATGCGCAGATATTGAATAGGAAGAGGTCACAGCTCAATTATCATATAGGTAAACACACCAGCTTGAGATTTGCTGATATTGCAAAAGATATATTGTCTGTACCTGCGTACTTTATTGGATTTCTTGAGAATTTTGTATGGAATTTTATCACTTTTGAGTAGTTTTATCAACAGTTCTGGTGAGTATTATTAATGGTCTTCGTTGTTCTTATAATTTTATATCAATCGAGATAAGTTCACTTGATGTTCGAGACACGAAAAGAAAGCAGTGACAGGGAGGGGGCAAGTTTGACTTTCAGACTATCGTGAAATCATTGAAACTGCGTGATCGAAAAGAGAAAACTATCACTATTACTTTCTGAGTATTATTTTGTGGAAATCAGGAAAACTTTAAAGTGACAGGAGGAGATTTTTTTAGGATATGAATTTCTCTCAAATTTCACTGGATCGGTTGTATACCACCTACCGAGAACGTTTGGAAGGTTTTTTTGACAAACAGGTGCAAAAGAAAACCGCAAACCTTGTTTTGAACTTCCCATAGAAAACCATGCTTTGACCTTCTGTCGTGCACGACAGAAACTACTAATCATCATCTTATTACATAAAGACGGCGTATTCGGCTTATTCACTTCCAGGTGTGATCTAATACATTGGTAAGCATTCCAAATATGTAAAAAAACCTAGATTCGAGAAAAATTGGGGGCGCTTCTTTCTGGAAATCTCATGTCTCTTTAATTATCAGTCCTCACTTGATCCATGCACGCAAGTACAGAATGTAGTCGAGACTCTCAGACGGTAGATACCGAGATGAGATTGTGGTCTCTCTCCATTCAGAACTCGTGCATCATTGAACAAAATCTAAACATTCATGGGACTGGGTAATATTTCGCATCAAAATTATTGTACCCCTCATGTTCATCTGACAGTTAGACATGGCAGAAAAATAAAAAGTAAAAACAACAAGGTCACTCATCGGAAAAATATGAATATCGATCTATCAATGACGTGTATTGGAAAAAAATAATTACTCGTGAGTAATGATCGCAAGGCATTCAGGGACGAGCTTAAATCATCCCCTGCCCTCAGAGTAACCAACCCAAATAGACCACCTCTACGCTCTATTCGTTTTCAAGTTCGAGGGTGACGTCATGACAACTCTGCATTTGCTCTTGCGTTTTAACTGTGCTGTCTTTATTTGCATGCGTAAATGCTCAATTACCCAAGGGGCCAAACACCACTTTTTATGTCTACCTGACATGGGATGCTGTCAACGGTTGTGTGGTATCAACGTGTTTAGGGTACTCCCATAACAAATTCAGGTGGCAACCCTGAAATATGCTACTCAAACAAAATGGTGGTCTTTTTCAAAATGTCTGCCATTATAAACTAGTTTGACCATAGCTCGGCCCCACAGTGTACATAAAGTGTGATTTTGTGCCTAACCTAGTTTCTGGGGTCACTTAATCCAGTAGTGCAGCAATGCTTCATGCTTAAATTTAATATACCAATATGCACATTCATTCAAATGGCTGCCATTCAAAACATTTTGACATATATCGCCCACAATGTACATAGAGTTGTGTGAATTTTTTTGCAGTTATACAGGTTTCTGGGGTCACTGATCATTGGTGCAATCAAGCTGCCCATATATTGTAATATATACAAATAGGGCCGGCCATTTTGTCAAAATGGCCGCACTTCATACTATCTTTACGTATCTCAAGGCCACAATGTACATACGTGACCCCTATCTCATTCGGTGTACATAATATTGTGATTGTGTGGATAAACCTAGGTTTTTTGGGGTCCCTGAATCCATTGGTGCAATCCAGCTTACACATAATGTAATATACCAAATATGGCGGCCATTTTTTCTCCAAATGGTCGCCATTCAAACTATTTGACTATATCTCACCAGCCCACAATGTACATAGAGTTGTTATTTTCGGTGGCTATACCCAGGTTTCTGGGGTCATAGAATCCACTGCAGCATCACTATACAAACAGTTTCACGTAACAAATTTAACCAATGCTGCAAAGTGGTGCCAAAATTTTTGTCGAGAACACTTAATTTACGGTGTGTAAACATGTGCAAAATAGTTTCAATTCATGAGGTTTCATTTTTAAAAAAAGTAACACAATTTTTCTAAGTAAATGTGAATGCATACTTTGGTAATTTTATAAAAAACTACTGCATTGTAAATGCAAATGGCTCCGTGTGGTGCAGTATTTTGCATATTGAAATTACTTTTAAGGCGCATTCTTCTCCTTTCAGTACTGAATCATGCATGATCAGAAAGTGAAACGTAATAGAAGGTGGCGCAGATCATTAGCAGCATCACGTTCTAAAAGATTGAAGAGGCCAATTCCCACTAACAATTATAATAACTGATAATTGCCAGATATTAGCGGAAGATTAATAGGGGCCAGTCCACCCCCCCCCCCCCACCCCCACAACACAACTGTGTTTTTTTTTTTTTTAATGTTTTCACTTTTTTTTAAGTTCCCCCAAAAAAAAAATCTGAAACAAAAGTTGCATCGATAAGATATGTATTGATTTCATATAGGTTAGACACTCAATAGATTTCCTTACCTTTTATTTGGCTACCACAGCCGCTACTGAAATAACTTAAATAATGAAAACACCATGTGATTTGGTATAGCTATATACTTAAAATAGAAAACCAGAGGCTGAAATTTTTCGTATTTGCCTCTTATAAGGAAATGAGAACTTTTACAATTTTTGTACCAAAGAAACGGTTCTCAGCTTAATAATCCATCATCCTTTGCAAATGAGGAGATTGTTAACCACAGAGCTTTACACCAGTTCAAAAATCCAAATTTTCGATTTTAGGGACACCTGTTTCATGAATCTCCCAATTGACTTTATATGCTATTTCCAGTATGTCTCATTGCACACATTGCTTGAAATACCATGATAAACAGATTTTTATTTGTTTTAGTACTTACATGAATTATGCACCCACATTCAACAGTTTGCCTCTCCTTTCCGATAAAAAGTCTGCAACGACTACCCATGTCAGCCACAGTCCGTCGACCATTGCAGGATCATCATCACGTAGACTTCCACCTCATTTTGAATCGGGCTCGCAAATCCTGAAGGTTACGCGGATGGACTATGTAACTTTTTTCTCTTCAAATATCCCCTACGAAAATCAGTGTCATATCAGGTGACCTGGGGCTGCCATTCCACAGCATGATTCAGGACAACAACTTCTTTCCCAAAAAGTTCATGTACATTTCTGCTGACACAATAATCAGTGACTGGTGCACCATCTTGTGCACAACACAACTTTGGAAGACCCCATTTTTGTTGCCGTAGGAAAATGCCAGTTTTAAGTGCTGTGCACATGCATCGTGGTTAATTCATCCAGGAGATACAGCTTGTCCCATTGACATTTCGGTTCGAACAAGTAAGGCCCAATAAGCTTCCCATTGCCACACAGAAAAGTTTCTCTTTCTCTCGAACTATAATTTTATCAAGTTTAAACTTGGAGGGTTCCCAGCTGGTGCATACTCAATTTGTGGATGTTAAACCCTCGCTATTCATAACAAAAACCTCTTCGTCAGCATCGTGAATGCACGCTATCTGACATCGATCCGATTAGCCACTCAGCAAGAGTTTGCCTTCTCGAAGCCATCATGCAGAAGTTGATGGCAAATGCGCTTCTGTATGGATGGAAGTTCAAGTCAATTTTTATTATCGGGTTGAACGCTGAACGGAAGAGTTCAAGACCATCTATTCTTGCAGTGTTTCGCCTTGGATGTTGTTGTAATCAACGGAAGACTGCATTAATGTTTTTTTCAGTTATCACTCTTTGTCTCTTCCCTGAGTGCCCCTTGTTCCGATTCGGCTTGTGCCATATCTCGAATATTTCTTCACATTTCCCAGATGGTCACTTTGAGGCGGATCCCTGTCGGTAAATGCTTTCCCTAAAAGTATCTTGAGTAGCTTGAACTGCTTGTATGCTCTTTGTGTCATGAAAATATTGTCACAATGACCAATAGTGTGATAGTGGATGGGCCTATGTTCTCCAGAGAGTGTTTAATGAAGTTCATGTTAATGAAAGCCGCCTGTATCAGGACTTTCAAATGGCAAAGAAATGCACACCATAATAAGTTGTTCGTGCAGTGGAAGGAATTTTGCATTCCGTGTACCGTTTCAAATATAGAGCGATTACGCTGATTTTTTGCATATCAATTTAGCTCATTTGCATATGTAATTCGCCCGAAATAAGCCCAACATCTAATCAGATTGAGAACTCTTGAACCCGCTTCATTCCACAAAGTTACCTTAGGATACGCCTTACTGAAACTCCAGATAACTTGCACAAAATCCTTGCGGGGAAAGGGTTGTCATTTTGACGGGCCAAAATAAGCATAATTAATATTAATGATATCAAATAATGCAGCCAAAAGCTAACATTAAGATTTGTTGGCACCTCAATTTATCACCCCTACCAAGGGTGTGAAGTAATCGGGAGTAGCGTGAGCCAGCAGGCATTTCAAAAAAGGTTAACCGAAATGGCTGAAAAATATGGCAAAATAAGCTAATTAAAATCAGGAAATGCAAATAATGCAACCAAAGCTACACATAATACTGCGGCACCTCACTTATCATCCTATCAAGTTTGAAGTAAATCGGGGTAGCGTTTACCTGAGAGCATTAAAAAAGGGTTTGTTGATTCGTGAGTCATACGAACGGACGGAAGGACAGACGGACGGACGGACATACGGACGGACACACAAATTTGGACTAGTATGTGCCTCCATGAACATTCGTCAAGGCGACACAAAAAACGATGTTGCCATTTTTTCCGTTGACCTTTAGTGACCTTGACACGAGTCAATTTCCAAGCTGTCATACATCGTCCAAAGTATATGACTTTTGTACCAAACTGTGGCAAATTTCATAAGGAATTTTTGTATATGATATTTATTTTTGTTACTTGAGCTTTTGTTGTCTTGTTATATGCAAATAAGCGAATTAGGGACCATCATAAGTTTGCCGTTACTCAGACATCAGTCCTGTCCAAAAGCAGAGTTAGGCCTCATGTTTTTTGGCCAATGTATAGTGAACCCTACACAACCCCAGTATACCTTGCTTTTAATGCCCAAGGCTAAGTAAACTGGTGTTTATGAAAAATGTGCAAGAGAAAATGGTTGATGTAGTCTATAATTAACCAAAACTCCATGTATTCTCCCTAACTTCGCTAACTTGACGCATACACTTGATACAAAGAAACAAATTTTATCTTGCTAGGGGCAAATATTGCCAATCCTTATTATGGGTATGATTTTACACTTATCATACTGGTTAGGGTGCTTTTTAGACCTATCAAATTACTTGCACTCGTTTGTGGTACTTTTTTGAAACTCCTTGTTTAGGGGGCGCTGGACTTTGAAAACGTGGACTTTTGGTAAAAGCAGACTAATCCCCTAAAAAATGGTCCTTTTTGAGACATCTCATCACTGAAATGTTGCTTTCTTGTCAAATTTCTCTACACTTTGGACCATTTTATGGACAAAATAACAAAAACAACATCGACCTTTTGCACCTTATTGGATTTGTTGTTAGGGGTGTGTTGTGTGGGGGTGTGCCGTGACCGGCTGCCCTTATCTCACGATAATTACCAGTGCCCACAGTCATGAACTAACCAAAAGCTTAGTGATCTTTGAATTAGGTTCTGTAACAGTAGATCATCACTTTTTAACTATTGGCATACTGCCACGAGTTTAAAATTGGTTCCTCCCCGCGTGGTCTTTTTGGCATCAAAAAGATTTTCTGGTCTTTAAAATGGCATCTTTCGCAACAATGCCAACAGTGCACAATTCTAGACACAAAATATGATAAATTCAGCCATAAGTGTGCTATATACTTAGAGAGGTAAGTTAAAGTATTAAAGTCATACATGTAAATGATTGGACCCACCAATCTATAAACGTTTCCCAAGTGAGGTCGGTGACAGGATTTCCCAGGGAAAAATAATGATAACGAGTCGGTGATGAACATATAAACCTGAAATCGGGAAATCGATCATCAGGGACCTATACCTCTGCGAAGTGGAATGTGTGTCCTCCAGTTATGGCTGGCCAAAAGGGGTTATATTAATCTTGATGGTTTATTGCATTGTACAATTTATCACTAAGACTAGGGAAAATAATGACACAGTTATATGTGGGGGGGGGGGGTTCTCAACGCAAATGACCTACTGGGAATTGCCTACAGACACTCCGTGCTGCATTTTAGCCTTTTCTGAATATCAATGACCCCTGTTTACATGCCAATTTTTTAGTTATGGCAATGCGTTAATTTTTCAAAATTTCTCAAATTTGTTCAAGTTAAGAATTTGTCAAATTTCTCTTAGACGTCAAAGTTTCTAAAAATTTTAGGAAAATGAGTAGGATTTCTGCATTTGAAGTCAAAATGTCCAAAATTGCTTAACATGTAAAAAATTTTAGGAAAAAGGGGAAAAATTTGCGGTTAAATTTGGCGCAAACTTTGCATATGCTTTAGCTTACGAGTCGTTTTTTGGCAAAACAAATGCTATAGCTATATGGGGCCTACTTCCAGACGCTCGGAAGCACATCCTACCCAAACAAAGTGAGCAAACACCCCCACGGGCGGGCTAGGTTGACTCTATACTTGATCTTGCTTAGACAAGAACTTCGGGTCTCTGGATGGAAAAATAATTAATTCATCATACATGTGACTGAGGTTAAGATAACTTAGCTACATTACTTTTTGTCTCTGAAGTGCGAATCGTGGTATTTCATGGTAATAACGACGATTCCTGCCATTTCTTGGTTCTACTTTACTTACCCATGGATAATTAAGCTAATAGCAAGAAATAAATGGGGAATGTGTAGCTAGGGTTTTATTCTCATTCAAGAAGAGTGTTTATAGATGACGATTGTGCAAAAACTTGAGTCCTAACTATTGCTTGGACAGGACTGGGGTCTACAGAAAGGGCAATTTTTACGCATATTATTGTCCTCTAAATTAGGTTTTTTGCCCAATACAAGAAAACTGAAAGGCAAATAACAAAATAAATATCAGTATACAATGTTCCTTGAACATTTGACAACATTTTGTTGGTACCAAGGTCGATATACTTTGGACGATGTATGACCATTTTGACCTTTGACCTTGTGTCAAGGTCACTAAAGGTCAACGGAAAAAATGGCAACATCGTTTTTTGAATAGTAAGACCCAGTAGTATACGTTATAGTGGGTGCCAACAATTAACATGAACTTTCACCAAATTTCACATAGCCCCTCCACTATGAGTTGTAAGCTGTACGTGTGGCTACTTAAATGTGTGAAGGGTGAATGTATTTTTTTATTTTTATTGAATGGACCTAATTCATCAGTAATTTCTTATTCATAAACCTAACAATGATCAAAGTATCTGGCCATAATCTATCCACCTGTTTGCAGATAAAAAATAAGTAAATGCTTTTAGGCAATGGCTTCTCCACAATAGAAGTGTAGGTAAACT
>JAMKCH010035361.1:0-16132 GCA_023653785.1 Ophioderma brevispina | reverse complement strand
GCAGAATAAAAATTTATTGAGAGACACGAAAGCCTACCAAACATGTCTTCCAAATTCTGATCCTTAAGTAATGTTCAAAGTATTCCCTGTAAAATGATATCTGAGTGATAAGATACTCCCCAAATAAACTTTTAGTTTCTGCTATAATCTATGTCATGACATCGTGTATTTCAAGCTCACGCGTGTACTAGAAATATTATTAAATTACTTGAATTAACCCCACCAACATACCACTTACACGTTTGTCTTCCCTCCAAGCTCTTGATGCAACTTGACCCTCCCACAATGCATTTCCGCACTTACTGTCTTGCGCGCATATGCGAGCAACCGGCAGCTAAAATTGTACTGCTCGCAACCTGCGAGCTTGAATTACATTGATAGTACGTGATTACAGCTGCGATGATTGTCGCGCTCATAAATATTAAATTGTGATCATATGCTTGTGAAAGCCTTGAAAGCTCGCGAGCTTGTGCATGTGCTCGCAGGAAGTCATCAATGCTTGCGGTGCGCAAGTGCGTGCTCTTTGCGATCGTATTCAGCTCAGCTTGCACGAGCGTGTGCGAGCATTATTTGGTGATTCACATTTGTAAGGAACCGAAGCCTAGTAATCCATTGTGACATAATCTTACGTGCAACAAATTTGGCTCGTATCTCTAAGAAATTCATAATTGTATTTTCGCTGTAAACGGACAGAAATTAGTAGCCACAGGGGCATATGGAAGCGTGGGTAACAAGCAATTGCTCATTAAACACAAAAAAACGATTTGGATCGAATTGTATATTGATTAGGAACAGGGGTAGCATAGCCCCCAAAACTGAGTAAACCTGTCAACCAATATAGACTTTTACAGATATTACAACCCCAATATGTACTGTACGAGGGTAAACGAGTCATAAATCTGTAAAAGTTGATTTACGCTGGCTTTTGATTTATGGAAACGTAGCGTCTATGCTGTCAAGTTGAATTTTACTGTAAATTTTATGCAATTAAGGAAGTGAACGTTACAGAATTTTTGGGTAAAGGCGCATTTTTTTTGTAAATGAGATATATAATACCTATATTAAAAATTTACTGTTTGAATTTACTTAGTTTCAAGGTCTATCTGCACTTCACTTTACTTGTAATGTAGGCCTATTCCTTTGCGTTTACAGTAGTTTAAGACTTTTCATCTGTAAGCGCGTTGCGCCGTTTCAGTAGAGAACAGATACACATAAATCCGAACAAGCAACCTTTCATCGTAACAAATGACAATTCATAGTAGTGTTTGAAATAAGGAGAACAGGTGAAATGTTGAACGTGCAGCAGGAATATAAGAAAAGAAAGTAGCATGATTCATGATTGGTTTCGTACACGCTGCTGAATCGGAGTATACCTTTAAAAGACACGGACATTTGAAAAATAATGTGCGCCCTCTAGATTTTTAAAAAGGATATGTTTGCATGGTTATAAGCTTTTATTGCATTAGCCCTCATCTGAAAGATTGAGCCCCAATCAGCGCTTATTTAGAGAACTATAATTTCGGTCGACATTATCAGCGACACGGGAATGGCGTGTAACAAAAGAAAACCACGCCAGAGTGATTTCAGGGCTTATGTATATGGGCGCGGGCGCAGGCGCAGGCATACAAATGCGGATTCTCAGGATTATATGGTAGGCCGTTGCGTCTAAAAACCACGTTTTATGCGGGCATTGCCTGAAACCCAAATAATGATTTTTAAACAGAAATTTTTTTTTTTTTTTTTTTTTTTTTTTTTTTTTTTTTTTTTTTTTTTTTTTTTTTTTTTTTTTTTTTTTTTTTCTTCCGGCGTAACCCGAGTGCTAGTCTTATTCAAAGACGTAACGGTAGGAGGGCGCTCTTACGTATATCGAACGGTCACACACAGGCTTGACTATAGGCTAGGCCTGGTCAAGAATATTAAATCTAAATGAACGTTATTGGAAATTGCACTGTTTTGCAGCGAGGTTAATCCACTAACCTCGACGGATTTTGACGTCAATAATTTTTTTCTTAAATTTGGGCATTGTGGATTTCCAAGCGGTAATTTGGGGAACTGCTACGTGCATTTATTATGACAGTTTCTGTCTCAGTGACATTACAAAATCGGTTGGATTGACCTCGCTGCAAAACAGATGTTAGCAATACACATCAGCATAATAAGTCTCTTTCCCGTTCTTGGTATAATAATAAAAATTCGATTTCCCATTGAAGCCTACACTTAAAATTCCTCTGAAAGTGCCATTTTCTTCAAAATATGAACATTTCGTGTTTTTCAAAGTTCGGATCAGAAAACTTCACATTCCAAGTTATAGGATTTGTGAAAATTGGTACCAGATACACTCCAAAAAATGTTGAGTAAAAAGGTCACATCTCTTAATGTTGAGTAAAATCTTAGTCAAAGTTGAGTAAACCTTACACAAAGCTCAGTATATTTTACCCAAAAATGACTAAGATTTAGTCAACAACGAGTAAGGTTTACTCAACTTTGACTAAGATTTTACTCAACATTAAGAGCTGTGTCCTTTTTCTCAACATGAGTAAAATAATTTGTACAGTGTAACGCAATGTCAAAACTGAGGGCGCTTCTCTCTGCTTATCCTGCCACAGGCGGTGGCGGCCAAGCCTCATCCATTATAGCAACTCACCAAAAATGACAAAGAAATTACAGGAATACTGAGTGCAAAACACAAACCAATTTGGGTGCTTTGATGTGGGTCGGTCATGGGTGTTCCCATGACCCACATACGTCCTCGTCCTCGTTCGTTATTCATACAAAAAATGCAGAAATAACCCTTCCAGTGGAGTTTATTCTTCAACTCCAACGGTTTTGGAATAAGAAAATATTCCTTGACAACATATACAAAAAATCAGAATTTTCTGTCAAGATTTCGCTTTTACGTGTTAAACCAATGCGACGTCTGAAAATTGGAATTCTTGGCCGCCTTCCCCTGTCCTGCCAGGTCCTTTACGCCAAGTGTGATTAGGGTATGACATAGGACGGATGTGTAAATTTCCCTCTTCAGCATCCGTCACTATGGAATACAACAATCGGCGTTTTCTGTACATCCGTCAAACTAAGTGGCGTCATAGCGAATCTTCTCAATCTGGTTTATAATATTGACGGATTTTGAGTGGATTGCAGAGATTCACCACGTTGAACCGTAATATGACATATACATTTCTGATAAAAAATTTTATAAATTAATTTTTGATTTTTTTAATTTTCGGTTTTTTTTATTTATTTAGAATATTTACTAACAAATCCATGGTGGCTAAATCAAGTATATACACGTCAAATCCGCTCACTATGTAATACAACCAAGTCTCTGTTATGCAACATACGGAAAAAAAAGCAAATTCTACATTAAGATTGTGAATTCATTAAGTACTTGGATATTTGAAGTAATTTGATATTTAGTACCATGTTCTTAAAGGTTGGTTTGTTCCGATTTATGTGTATTGTGTATTGTGTTCTCTACTTGATATGAGAGCCTGGCACTTGCACATACCACCCATCAAGTACCGGGGGAAAGAAAGAAAACTTGCGGTTTTGATGGTATGATGCAAATAATGCTGTTGCAAAGCCATATTCACATACGTTGTGCTAATAAAAGTGGTTATTAACCACTAAACGGCGGTTTGTGTTTTATATCTGGGGAATGAAATGGATTCGAGGGCTCAAATATTTCAGGACGACAATGAGTGAAAAATACGGCCTTTCATTGATATTAAAATCGATACTTCTTCCGGGTTAAATCGGGGGGTTCCCAAAGACGATCGGAAACACGCACCTTAATTTCGTAACAATGATAAAAAATTCAACATTCTGCAGTAGGTTAATGCACCGCGATATGATTAATTACCAAAATCATCCTCTTAGGTTAAATATGGACGCCATTATAGCTGAAAATGGGTATTTGACGGCAATCTTGGACACCATCTGAATTCTCAAAATGATCAAAGGGTGCACCTGAGTGCACCCGGCAGGATTCTCTAGCGGAAACTGCAGGTAAGACATCAATCATAAAGAAAACTATAATTACAATTTTTCCCAGTTAATCTGCAAATACAGTTCAGTTGCCGGACTTAAAATAGAGCACCACGTCGAACAAAGGGAATGAACGTTAGCATTGATACAGCTTGTCTCAAAGAAATGGTAAAAAGTGAAAACTCCATTAAGTGCAACTTTTAAAAAAAAAAAACATTACTCAAAACAAAGCGGCTGTTAGCCAATAAACAAAATGGCACCCTAACTCTATTGATAGTGAGGATATTATTCGTGTGGTAACAACGGCAACCACTACCTGATTGCTGCCCCCCAAATTCGTCTGGCACCTTTGAAAATAGTGCGCCCTCAAGATTTTTCAAAATCGATATTTTTGCATGGTTGTAAAGCTTTTATAAATACAAAACCCTTCACCCGAAATGATTAAGACCAATCAGCTTCCTTATGGGTAAACATAACGATTTTGTAATTTAACGTCGCCGGCGACGTTAAATTCAGCAGACGACGAAAATGGCGTTTAACACAAGAACACGCACGTCGTATGCATGTTTCCCACGCTATGCACACTGTTTGATCGGTCTATAACCTTTGTGGTTTTAATATCAGTGAGTACGAGTCAAAAATATTCATGTAATATACAAATTCGTTGATTAAAGTTATGGAAAACTTAAAGGTTGGCCTACAAATTACCTGGATGTCTTTATCCTCATATCAATGTCCCTATCTGTTTTGGGGTATGTTATTTTTATGTTTAAAATATATCTCTGTTCTTCCAATGGCCTAGACTATCATTTGAGAGCAAATTGAAGAAATTTCATATTTTGTGAAAATGTGCCAGTGCCGCTTTAAACGGTAACGGATGCCCTTAAATGTCACAACTTAGTTGGCATATTTGTGACGTTCAGATACAGAGATCTGGGTGAAAATGTGATTAAGGTCATTGACGTTTTGATTAGTCATCGTACAGGGGGCCAAACTTTCAAATGGCATCTTCAAGACCGCTTAAAATGCTTTACACACTAGCAGTTTAGAGACAAAATAGCCATTTTGAATTTGGAAAAAAAATGACTGATTTCGGCTTGAAGTTGTTGGTATGAGCATGAACAATCCAGAAAAGTATAGTTTGCATTATCTGGGATGTTTAGTTATGTGGTAAAAATCTGTAGCTCTTGTGAAATATGTATTTTTTGTATGGGAATTAGGCACAACTCGTTTTTGAACCACTCTGTATGATTGATCCCTTTATCCAAGATGGTCGTGAAACGGACTCCTTGGGACAATATCTGATTTTGGTATCATCAGAATTCTTGAAAAAGATGGCATAGTGGTGCTAAAATCATGTTAGAATTTAGTTTAAGGGGATGTGCATGGGAACCAATATAATCTACTGGACTAGTAATTTAGGGTTCAGCTTTATTAATTCCAGATAAGAGTGATAACACAAATTTGGGTTTCAGCTTTGTCATCTGGAGATGAGCTTTGCTAACTCTAAATAAAAATTCCTTTAAAAAGGAAAGGGCGAGTCAAGAGGAAATATCCATGTAAAAGGTATGGGAAGGGATAAATAAGATGACATTTTGTGAGAGTTTTTGCAAGTTGACTTATGTGACTTTTTGCACATACTTAGCCGAGGCATACATGAACGTAAATATTTAACACAGAGTGAATAGGGGCTTCATATCCCTCTTACATTTACGGTTTTTAAAGGGAAAGATGTGACCAATCAACATACTATAGAACATACTATACCTTATTCGGGAAAACAATCAACGCTATACTTACCCACCACAAGATTGACCACTGCAGACTCACCAGCAGAACTGGAAGAAGCAATTTCGGATATTTTGCATACCGACGGACGTAAAGTATTTTACAGGATTCGGCACACGTACCACCGTGATCGATAACATTTTGTTTTAAATATTATAAAGCCCTTCCCAAAATGTAAAGCTCCCACGTTCAGCAACATTGTAACCCAATGACTTCATTTTATTTTCTTAAATTTTACTTCTGTCACCCAAAGACTTAAATTTTTCAAAATGTTTTCAAAAATGTTCATTCACGCCATTGCACTATTTCAATTCATATACAAACTTAGAACATTCGTTACTTCATGACATCTTACCTGTCATTCCACCGTATTGAATCGTAAATATCACATTTTATAAGAAGTGTGCAATTGCAATCTATCTATACTACTAAAAAATGAGATCAAAGGTCACATGCATCTAGGTAAAGGTCACACACGGGGGGAAATGCACCAGTACTACTAAAAAATGAGATCTGTTTGTCCGACTATGCTTTTTGACGCACTTTGACCTATGGAGTCTGATGTTCTGGCATACCAGCAAAAACAACACCCTGAGGTTTATTATCAGGTTTCAGGGTGACCCAAAAAAAATCAAATGAAGTCATCTGCAGGAGGTCATTTGCATAAAATGCCGTATAAAATGCCAAAAGTACCCGCCAACCTGAGCAAAGAACAAGTCTGAGGTCAAAGTCCACACACAGGACAAAGGTTGCTTTTCATTTGGCAAGACACCAAGGAAACAAGAAATCCTGGTTGACCACATAGTTACATCTATACTTGAATGCTGATCATTTTGGCAACTATAAAACGACTGCCTCACTGTAAATAATTTTAATAATAAGCACTTTTCACCATGTCTAAATATAATAGTAGATGAGTTCGTATTTTTCAGTCATGATCAATCAACAGTATGCAGCAAAAAAATTAAGAACCTCATTAAATGTGCTGATCCAATCAAAAATCCGACCATTCATGTTTTTTCTCTAAGCCGCCCTTACAAAAGCATTTAAATCAGTCCAACCGATTGGAAATGTGAAATATCTTTGAACCTTTATATTCATAACATCAAATGAAACCAGTCTTCAAAAAGAGACATGAGGAGATTCCAGAAAGAAGCCGCCCCAATTTTTCTCGAAACCCCCACTGTTTTTTACATATTTGAAATGCTTACCAACTTATTGAATAGCACCTGAAGTGAATAAGCTGAATACGCCGTCTTTATGTATAATATGATGATTTAGTAGTTTTTCTGCCGTTCACGACAGAGCATGGTTTTCTATAGAGAACAATTTCGATAGCAGGCAAGTTCAAAAAACATAGTTGTTGCACGGTTTTCTTTTGCACCCTTTTTGTCCAATAAACTTCGAAATGTTTAGTCTCGGTATGTGGTCTACAAACTGGATTCCAGTGAATTTTAGAGAAATTCGTATCCTAAAAAAATCTCGCGTTACTTTAAATGGGCATTTCATAATCCACCATAGTACCCATAGTCCACAGCATAATACCCTTGATTTACCAAGGGTAAGCCTTTGATTTTTACCATAGGTTTATGGCCCCTATCGCTCTATAGCCTCGTGCCCAGAAGCCCCAGATTTTTACCGAAGTAGTCCAACATTTTGTATTCAGAAGAAAGCTACTAGTTTTAAATCATTTATCCTGTGAACTATTAGGGAAAAGGATATTTGGTTTGGAAGTTATGAGCGAAAATGCGCCCCATTTTTGTCGACCAATATTAATTGTACCAGTACTCTATGGGGCTGACAAAAACGTTTTTAGGTCTCACAGCCAAATGGATTGGGGGGGGAAATATTGGTGCGAAACTTACAGATTTGGGGTTTTTGGGGTTAAGGCCGATCTATCAAGATCAAAATTCATATCCTTATATCGGCGGCCATTCCCCATTTAGCATCCGTTCATTCAATGCACTCATAACGATTTAAAGACCCTGACCCCGCAAATAACTGTAAAAAAATTACTACAAATAAAAAAATATTCCTTTGACAACATATTACTATTTCATAATTTTTCGTCATTATTTAGTTTTTACGTGTTAAGCCCAATGTCCCATGTCTAATTTGGGGATTTCCTTGGCCGCACTCACCTGTTGCCTGTTACCCCGCTATTTCTTGTTTATTTCGTGTTACCCCTCTGTTTTTATTGCAATCCGCTCACGACGGTAAGCATATGTGAAAGTGTGATCGCTTTGTATTTCTACTCTTTTGAACATTAATATCTTTTTGTAAATATACGTTCATGTTTTCGCTGGGCCTATCTTATTGAGTACATATCCATATGACGTAAAATTGCACAACATTTCATAAACTATCATACATGTAGATTTTAGAGGATATAAACTGCACGAATATTTTCTGCAACACTGCTATTTGAAAAGTAGGTCAAAACCCAAGCGAATAGAGCGGGTAGCCCGTAGGCTACCCTCGCCCAAAAAGGGAGCTTATTTGGGTTTCAACTTCGTTATCTCGAGATAAGCTTTGTTTACTTTAAATAAGGACCATTACTTGGGGGCTGATCTTTCTTAGTGGACAAATGAACACGTTTTCTCAAATCTCTATTAAACGAGTGGATTTTATGGCCATTTGGCTGCTGAAAACGATGCCGGTAAGCACTTTCATATCAAATGAATTTTGATATTGGTCCCATGGATTTTAAATTTTGCATGTAAAGTCAATGGGGAATTTTAGTAATTTTAGACTTTACTTTAAAAAGCAATGTTCTTCTCAACCTATTTTGTCAGAAACTCACACACAGATGCTTTTGTATATTCTATAAATATTTATAAAAAATGATATTGTAAGGTGCAAAGCAGTAAATAGAATAGCCTTCAGTCAGACACAACATTTGATCCTGCATTGCTGCTCCTACCTAATTCAAAGTAACTGTATATATATATATATATATATAGATCATGAGGGTTGCGTAGCACTAGTAGCTACAGATAAAGCCAATGCAGAATATGCAAGCAGTAGTAGTGTAAAAAATGTTAATTTGTACAACGTCGGGTTTTTTTCTTTTTTTATGGAAGGACATTCACTACAAGAATGGCCCTATTAAAACACAGTACACCACTTTATCAAGTACCGAGAACGGAGAAAATTATAAAGTAAACTCTAGATGTAAACAAATCACATTCATGGTGTCAACACAGTATAATAACAACACACAACGTTGCAAACACGTAAGAAAGTTGACACCATATAAGTTGATTATTACAATTAAAAATTTGAAGAAGTTCAAATAGAAATCCAGTTGCATTTTAAAAGGTCCAGTCTAATGTTCATACCATGAGTTTCATGGTTCTAAGTTTGATGATAAGAGATTGTTCTGCTTTGTGGCGGTCCTTATCAGAATTTCCAGAAGTAGAAAGTATGCCGGTAATTTGGGCATCATCAATGGTGTGATGATCACTGTTAAAGTGAGCGGCAACCGGTTTGCAAGCTGTATTGCTTCTGATATATCTTAGGTGATCAGCAAAACGAACAGAAATGGGAGTTTTAGTTTCTCTTCGATATAAAATCTGATTGCATCGTCGGCACACAATAGCGTAGATCAAGTTCTTGGAAGTACAAGAAAATGATGATGTAATGTAATGTCGAACGCCATTCGATCCAACAATCGCAGTAGTATGAAGAATGTGCCCCCAAGTCTTGCATCTAGGTCTGTCACAAGGAAGCATACCTGGAGACTGTTGTGGGTCAGATGCACGTACAACTTGATCCCTGATATTGCGCTCACGCCGATACGCGATAATAGGCGGCTTGGTAAAGATGTGCTTGGTAGATGGATGAGTGCAAAGAAGATCATAGTTCTTTAGGATGATGTTCTTGATGGTGAAATTACTAGGATGGTAGTTGATAGCCAAGGGAATGCGATCTTCATTGTCACTAGAAGCAGTTGATGGTTGAAGAGCGCACAAACGAACTTCTTTACAACATCGTTAGATCATATTGAAAAGCGCGCCACTGCTATGCATGGTGTGACGTCGTAATTAGCACGTCGTGCCTCGCTTTGTTGGTGGTTTGGGGATTTTTTAACGTGTGTATCGCAATGGAGTAGCGGTACCCGGCGGTAAACCTAGACTCCTTCATAAATATTGTTGAGTGTCCGGTAAAAGCGGGGGTAAAAGTTTGTTCGTGGAGCGGTTGCTCTGTTCATACGACGGGTTTTCTGTAAGGCGGAGTCAATCACTCTAGTAGGGTAGTTACGGGTGCGAAAAAAATGAAGCCATCTCGGACATAACACGCTAATTTTTAGTTCACATATGTGATAAATTATGTTGAAACGATTATCAACATTGATGATATTACAAAAAATTAATTAGCTAATTAGAAGACAAAGATGAAATCGGGAACTGATGGGCGCATCCATGTTACCAATAATCTCACGGCCATAGTGACGTTTTGGCCATCTCGCGGCCACTGCTACGTCATGTCTATAGTTTGTCCCATGATGATTGTCAAAACAAAGTAATTTACTTTTGAGTATCTAACATGTCTAATAGGTTTGCATGCCTTGAATCGACGCGTATCTGCAGTGATTATATTCCAATAAAGAAATAACTACTTTACAGATTAACCTCAATACAAATAACGAGTTGGCCTCCTTACTTCGGATGTAAAGATTTTCCAATGAAGAGTAGAGTCAATTGAAGTCCCACCTGTCCCACATCACCGTTCAGCTGGCCAGATAGCAAAATAATGTCATTCCAAGGTACGCATTGAAAGTCTCAATTGATTTTACGCGGGGAATTTCAAGTGATTGTATAGCATATGGCATTGAGGGACTCTAATATGAATGGCTCTACTCCAGCATTACACGCTGAATAACGTTTCGGTTGACATTTAGTCCCGCTTTTTAAAAACTTAGAATACAGTGACACTTTGTGAGACACGCTATATAATCCGCTAACATTCTAACATTCCATCACACACCTGCTTTATTTGTTGGCAACATGGCTGCTCCCATCAACCCAGTGAGAACAATAAGCAAAGCGTAGCGTGATGATCTCCTTTAATGATGTAGTCGTGATCATTGCTACAGATTCTACGAAGACGTTGGAATTGAGCATATGGAATGGAGTTCTTGCATGTTGTCGGATGACTAGATGAGTATAACAGATAACTGTGTGAATCTGTAGGCTTGTAATATATAGTAGTAGAAAGACGATCAGTATGAACAGAAATGGTGAGATCCAAGAATTGAATGGATGTGTCTGTAGCCCAGGTAAATTGTAGTGATGCATCAAAGTTACAAACAAACTGAATGAGTCTCTCAAGATCTTCACGCGGTCCAGTCATAACTCCAATAATATCGTCAATGTAGCGCTTGTATAGAATGGTACGCGGCCATCATACGATTGAAAAATGAAGACCGTTGGACAACTATGTGAAGCAACAATGGGTCGGCCTGGACCATTTGGCTTATGTATATTAGGTAACATGTAGAAGGATGATGAAGCAGGGCCTTATTAAAGCGAAATGCCAGGCTAATATAATTTGCGCTTCAACATATTATAAATACATTTTTGTTTCAAATGAATGTCTTTCAGTCAGAAAAATGACACGATAATATTGATATCAAAGTAAAACGTTTATAATATCTTCCGTATGACTGCAGCCATTTTGATAGGCCCACGAGAAAAATTGAAATCATGATGGTATATAGTACATAGTGTGTCTTGAAATAAGTAGCCAGTGAAAGACTAGTGAATGTCATAACCAAACCTTTTCAGCTATATTATGTTCAAGGATCCGCCCCAGCTTTTGATCGATCGTTACTGCTTTTCTACTGGACACATTATATAATCCGATTTTCTGACCAGGAGTACCCTAGACATTCCTTAGACACCTGTTTTTATCTATTGACTTGCAAAGTCATACAACGTCACCAATGCCGAGCAACGTCACCAATGCCGAACATGGCGACCTCCATGGGCAACATTTATTAGTTGATTCTACTAATAAGGCAATCTTTATTGCAGTAGATATCATTTCTTTCAGACCGCAAAGACATCTTTTAAAACATACTTAAATTAAAAATTAGCCTGTTAGTACACTTTAAAGCAATATTAGCACATTTTTTTGAAGAGCGCCCCCAATTTTTCAAAAATTTGGAGATTTTTACACGATTGCATTGGTAACTGGCTAGTAAACTATACCTGTGAATGGTTAAGCTCGAAAATGTCTATGTGTCACAAACGAAGGAATTTGTACTAGAATAATTATTATCGGGGATCCCCGATAATAATACAACGGCTGCTGGAAACGGCCTTCCAATGTGAAATAGCCGGGAAATAGCGCCATGTACGTGTCTACGCTCATCCATTAGTTTCAGGTTTCAGGTTTTATTTCATCTCATTGCACAATTAGTTTTTCAAGAATTTTGGATAATGCCGGAAGGATGGAGATAGGTCTATAATTGTTGAAAGAGTGCTTATCTCCAGCTTTATAGATCGGAATTACTCTTGCAACTTTGAGCTGAGAAGGGACAATACCGGTGGACATGGAAAGATTGAATATATACGTTATGGGCTCTATAATATAAGGCAAGATCTGTTTTACTATGTTAGAGCTAACACCATCGACGCCGCAAGGTGGTGCTAGGTTCATTTGTGAGGTTGATGTCTGGAAAGTTCTTCCTTAGTAGTAGGCGAGAGGAAAATACATTGGGATAAGAGAGGACCTGGATTGGATTTAGATTAGAATATTAACTTTATCAGGAGGGGAATTTTAGCAGCAAGTGAAT
Organism: Ophioderma brevispina; assembly: GCA_023653785.1. Classification (NCBI taxonomy): domain Eukaryota; kingdom Metazoa; phylum Echinodermata; class Ophiuroidea; order Amphilepidida; family Ophiodermatidae; genus Ophioderma; species Ophioderma brevispina. The sequence goes on along the minus strand of JAMKCH010035361.1, from coordinate 3,555 downwards.
GGACCAATGTTGGTTGAAAAAGTCGTGAATTTATAGGCGGATTTGGACTGGATCTTTAATTTCAGAGCAATATGTCAATAAAGTATGAGGGTGGTTTGGGGGATTTGTTTCTGCCAAGAAGATTTTTAGAGGTTTTGCCATGTTTTTTTCATATTGTTCCGGTTGGCATCAAGCTCTGTTTGTGATATGATTCGTTTAGCATTGCGACAGAAGACAACTTAGAGTATTGCGATATTCTGTATATTAAGTTTATTATCGTTATTAGGTTTGGAGCGGTATTTTCTAAATTATTTATCTTTAGTATAATTGATTGATAGGTCCAACGTTATCCATGGTTTCCTGGGCGTTACGTTTAGATAATTGTGATTTAACAGGACAGTGAATATTAAATATATTGATAAACTTGTCTTGAAAAGTATTAAAAGCTGTTCAGGATTGTCATCGTCTCATACCACCATTCTTGCCACGTAGTGGATGATAGTCCATTCTTTAAAAACCCTTGATGTTGCTTGGCTTAAGTTGGCGTGACTGTTTAGGCATCGAATTTGTTTGTTAAAAAAGTAAATTGGAGTCAGAATTGTGAAATTGATAGAGGCAAAAATGGAAAATGGTCTTGGATGTCATTGACTAAGACACCCGCATTTAAATTGGCTACAGATCATTTGTTATGATGTTATCAATGTCGTGGCAGGCGTTTCGGTTATTCGGGTAGCCTTCAATGTAGGGCCCTTTTCCCTACAAATCCATTAGAAAAAATAAGATTAACCGAGTCATTAACTTTAGGATCGGAGTCATAATCCAGAAGGTCGATGTTATTATCGCCCATGATATAGCAAGATTTGGAATCATTGTTAACTGATTGAAGCATGAAAGCTCAAGATAAAACTCGTAAAGGTTAACTGTTTCTAGGCGATAGATGATACCAAACCGATAGTTTTTTTAGTGCGGATTTGTTTGATGTCATTAATTCGATTACAAAAGAGTCGCAGTCAGTGGCAAATTAATATTTAGGTCCTGGGTCCTTAGCGTCAACGTCACTGTTAGGGTGAATGAAAGGGAGGCACCGCCTCCTCATCGGTCATGACGTATGGAATTTATAACTGAGTTAACCGTCGAAGTCAACTAAAGTTAGATTCGTAATCATAGTTTTAAACCAAGTTTCTGTAAACAAGGATATGAAAGTTATGATTAATGGTAGGAAGATAATTAGTGACATCGTGGAGTGTTTATGTAAGCTTGCACATTATGATGAAATGATGACAGCTGAATGTCCTTAGATTTAGCAATATTAAAGACCGTCACTAATGTAATAACTACGGTTGGGACTTTGGATATGGTCAATATTACAGTTCATTAGCGGTAGGTCGAGGAGTGTTGATTGAGGATAACTATGGAATTGAAATGGGTCAAATATGGGGTTTAGGTACATGCAAAAATACAATCAGGTAGCTTGGAATGGTGCAAATTACAAAGTGAGCGACAAAAAAAATACACAAACAACAATATATCAAGCGTAAAGGCCAAAATCGCTTGATATCCAAAAATTTTTAAAAAATATATGCAAATGGTGAGCTAGGCTTCCCATAGTATAGATGGGTGAATGAACAGCAAAAGAATGGCAGTATGATAAAGAGATATTAATTCAATGGAACTTACAAATTCTAATGTCACAATGTGGGCTACACGAATGGTAGGCCTACCAAAAGTTGGACAAATCCCAAGAACCGCAAAAAAACACGTGAAAATGAATGTGTGAGAGTTGGAATTGCAAGGGAGAGATGGCCACGTTGTAAAAGATGCCAACCGTGGAGCTCACATTGTGTTAAATTATCTAGTAGTAAAGTTTAACAGATGCAAGAAAACATATTTACATTGGAAAATATATCAAGTCATTAAGTTATGGAGGGCGATGTCAGAATTTAAAAAGGCAAGTACATAGACCCTAAGCCCTTAGCCAGTAGAAATTGAGATTAGCAAAAGTCGCACCTCCATGTCTCAATGACTGAACAAAATGTTGTACAAAATGTAATATGTAGCAAAAATACAAAATAATATTCAATATCTAGAGGGCATGTCTCATAAGGCGAATGAATAATATAAATCAACATGATAATAACAGATGACACAAAAGCAATGACAAAATAATATAATAAACCCATTGAAATAAGAATGTATAAACTCACAATCACATTGAGTTCAGGGGGAAATGGGGATAAGGGAAGGAACATACCATGTTGTACACCATATACAAGAGCAACGAAGAGACAATTAACTGCCTGGGCGGTCAGACATGATGCTACTTGATTGGATATGGAGTACAAGAAGTTGTGTTAGGTTTCCACAGTTCGACACGCTTCGGTCGAACTGCGCATTTATTTATTATAACTCAAGGGAGGGTGTTAGGGGAATATGGTGATTACAACTAGATATTAAACATAATTATGCGAAACATGTCTGATGCATCATTATTGCTACAAAAAAAAAATAATGAAGACAAAATATCGTAGAACATGCAAGAGCAGTGCGGACTACACGGAAGGTAGACCTATCGTATGACAGGCTGTTGTGCCAATCCCATAATTCGCAAATAAAAATCGAGCGTAGATAATGGAATTGCAAAGAGATGGTCACGTGGTGAAAGGACAGTCCGTGGAGCTCGCATATGTTTAAATTATATGTTTAAATTATAGTCACAGCAGTTGCATGGAATTAGACAAATTACAAATAAACATATTTACATAAACATGGAAGAATATTATGAAGTCAATTAGTCGTGGAGAGCGATATCAGTGTTAAGGGCAAGATCACATACCCTATGCCCCCAACCAGTGGTTAATGGAAACAAATTATGAAATGTAAATGGAAGCGCGAGTATCACATCTCCATGTCTTAATGACTTAAAGAAACGTTGAAAATATAAGTTATGTAGCAAAATGTTAAACAATTTCATAAGGGTGTGTCATATAAGGATAGGTAATTATATTAAGCTAACATTGACAAATTAAATAATACAAATAAGAATCCCATTCAAGTAAAATTATAATTATACAGTGGAGGCAAAAAAAAAGGACATAAAAAGCACGTTGAGGTAAGAGGGACTTGGAGATTAAGGAATGAACACACCATGTTGTACTTCATAAGCAAGTAAGAACAATTGAGAAAAAAATATGCATCGCCTGCCAAATAATAAGTAAACGAGCAGAGTAAAGACAAAAGAGCTGTCGGGGAGTAGGTGTATAAGGGGGATTCTGGCTCAAAATCGTAAAATACAGAAATTCCTGTAAATCCCATCACCATCCACGTAAAACCACTAGAATCCCTCTACAACCCCACGTCAATCATACATCCAGGCAAATCCCTGTGCAACTCCATCAAATTTAATCAAACAGCGTGCACCTGTGCATTCTTATCAAAAAATTGATTTATAAAAATAATATATAATTAAAAAATATAAAAGATGGCGCAAAAATTCGAAATTTCCCCCGAAGAATTCCAAGAAATCATAAAATGGGAAGATCTGGAAGAAAATGCAGTCTACAAAATCACAGAAGCCAA
>JAMKCH010035360.1:0-15881 GCA_023653785.1 Ophioderma brevispina | reverse complement strand
AAGCAATGGGTTATACACCACTAACAAGCTACAGGCAGTAGGCCCGTGGGGGGGGATTCAACTTTCAGGGTGTGCGGCCCACAGGGCCACACCTTGGACCTTGCAAACTGAGCAAAACTTAAAAAATGGGGGTCTTGCAACTGAAAATTGGGAAATTTGGACCCTTGAGAACGAAATTTTGATATAAAATTGGATCAATTCTAAAGCCCAAATTAATTGGTCGAGCTATGAGTTACAAAAATATTGGGCTCGACTACGTCTCGCCCAATATTTTAAAACTCACAGCGTGACCAATTAATATTGGGCGTAAATCATCCAATTTTATCATTATCATGTTTTGGATTAATATTTTCACACACTTGGACTCCTCAAAGCATGATAATGTTCAAAATTAGGAGACAAAAGTTGTGAAAAATCCAAATTTTGCTTGAAATGGGGGTCTTGTGAACTAAAACATGCTCAATTGGGACCCTTGCAAACTGCCAGAGACGGCTGAAAAGGGGTCTTAAGGGCCGCACATACCCATACCACCTTTTCAGGTCAGTGCCCCCCTCCCCCATTACGAAATTGTACATAGTTATCTTTGATTTTGAAGGTAAAAATTACATTTCCACCTCTTTTTCCACCTTCCTTTAATGGGGTTAAAATTTATAATGTTTCATACAGGTTTGAAAGTTGTATAGACTATTAGTTATTAGGTGAGTTTTGGGGTGATACGGATTATATCTAGTCGAGGAGTCTGTATCGGGCGAGGGTGCAGAATCCGAGACTAGATATAATCCGTGTCACCTCAAAACTCACCTAATAACGATTTTATCATACCCAAACAGAACAAATAAGCACAAACATATGGCCTAAAGAAAATGATAGGGGTGATTCACAAAACAAACAATACTTTAGTTAAATTGACTGTAGGCATATTGTTTTAAATGAGTGCAAGGGTGACAAATTTTCAGCGACAAGAATCTTTGAAAATAAACAGCCCTAAAATCATCTTTTTCTGATTCACAAACAAAATGTTTGATCTATTTTAAAGTCTTTTAGTGTATGTGAGAGCGAGTATGCTGAAATCTTGTTCCAACTCGGGTCAACATTGCTAAAAATCGCAAAATTATACCAGTGATTTACGTCAAAACTGAACGCCGAATTTTCGGATTTTTGTTATCATGAGCATGGTCACGCCTGCGCAGTTCCTAACTGACATGATAAGGACGTTGATACTCGCTTTCCGAGGGGGTGGATTACGGGATATATCTAGCATAAATTGAGGGATAATCCAATGAAAATCGAGGGATCTACATGATGGTATGATAATAGAGTATCCCCTGTTGTTCATGCAATCGAAAAATATCAATGGTTTTGTGCATACCAACACGATGCGCGCAGGCCCTAGGTGTAAGGGCACCAACACCATAAAACAATACGCTACAGTCCATTTCCAAAAGCCCTTCCAAAAACTGTATTTATTATTGACATGATTTCCAAGAAGATTGAAAGCTTGCAAAGAACTAAATCAAAAAGTACATTTGCATCTGTGAGCGATCGGATTTGCAAAATGATGTTCTCATGTCCTAAATATGTGCATAGCCAAAGTCCACCTTTTCATTTGAAGAAGTCTTAAGTTAGCCTTTTTTTTCACTACTGTATATCAAAGTAGAAGCAGTTGAAAAAAAATAACACAAGGATAACTTTTGTTTTTTTATAGGAGCGCATGGCTAAGCAGTTAGAGTGCTTGCCTGTGGTGCAAATTTACCAAAAAATCCGGGTTCAAATCCAGTGGGGTCACTTTGCTGGGATTTATTCAGGTCTTAACTCTGTTTATCTGTTATACTGCTATTGATTAAAATACATAAACCATACCACCGCTCTCTCCATGGTTCATGTGGAATTGGGCAAATGAATCCGATAAAAGCATCCCATCCTTCGGATGGTGACATTCAGTCCTGTGTACAGAAGTTACAACTGTACATGTAACTCACAGTCATTGTCGAATAAGAGTAGGGTGAAACCCCCCGAAAACTGGTTCCCAACCCCCCCCCGGTCTCCAAAAACGGACACAATGTTAGGAGCAATCCGTATCATGGTCCACATGGCCCCAGATACTCAGTTGAATAGAATCCCGACACCGCTACAAAGCCATTACCAATGACTTGTGGCTATCGCAAAGAAGGAAAGTTTATAATACAGTTTATTATCGATGAAATCGATAAAACCTACTTTATCATCGCTCAAATTAGGCCAAATTGGTGTCCTTGGACGTCTTTAGATGCGCGTGGGTCGTTTCCCCTTTGGGTAAGTTTTTCTTTTGTTTTTCTATTGACCACTCAGAGCTCCCCATTTTTCCAGGAATCTCCCTAGTGGTTCTGAGAGACGTCAACAAACGTATTCTGTCAGCAAGGAATGCAACTCATGCTTGAGGGTGTCAAAATGTTTTTGAATTGCTATAGTGTCAGTGTACTTAATACGTCAGTTACGCTATTTAATGTGCGTAACATAGGATATTTGATAACGGTTGAATAGTGTTCTCATCTGTGGAATGTGTGAAATCCTGGCTTATGGTTGGAATTTTCTGATTTTCAGATCTTTCGCCGGGGTAAAGTTTTCTTAACATTTCCATAGTTTTAGAATTTTAGTTTGGTTCAAATTTCGTGATTGACCTTTATTGAATTTAATACATTTCCGCTGACATTCATTTATTTCCTACAAACAGGAAATCCGAGTGTGCCAGTATATTCCGATCTGGGGCGAATTCCGCGGGAAGGACGTTGTCGTGGAGACCCGTATATGATTAACCTATAAGTCCCAGTAACGGGCAGCTTATCGCTATCAACATCAAATAGTGAATTCCGGATAAACAAAACGGGAGTTCCTCTGAATTTGCTGCTTAATGTAGTACCAGTAGCAGCGAACCTTCGGCAAACGCAGCTCTCAGCACCGGGTAATGGATGAGTTGACGTCATCTTTGAGTCAAAGATCTAGAACACCGACGTAAATATAATCATGGCGCGATCTGCTCGACAGTACCAGAGGAACCAAATCTACAAGGTCGTAGCAGACAACTAAACATCGAGAATGACTGTGAAATACAGCGTAATGGTGCTGTTAATACCCCTGCAGAGGGACCTAGGCAGTCGGAGGTCAGACGATGTTTGAATGGGGCTGGAAATCGCCCCGTGATTTCAATGTTTTGAATACTCATTGTGTGGATGTTGAATGATCGATCGTTATTGTCGCTCAGGGTACGACTAGTACCATATACAAGACGGTAATTCCACAATTAGCGTGGGTTTCAGTTGTACGTAATATTCAAAATAATTTTAGCAGGGGTTCAAATTGGGGTCTGCTTACACAAATAGTTTTCGTTCTGCCTTCCAATACTTCAAATCATTTTCTTGCCCTTCATCGGGACTTTAACACTCTTCAGTGTCCAATGTCATGCAAGTTTCAATGGCCAATAATTAGTTCATTACCGCTCAAGGTTGCCTGGCAAATACCATTGTTGCAAGCAGGGCTATGGTTTGAATGTGGTGGTTTGTGTAACATTTCAAACTCTTCGCGGGGTTGTTAGGCCATTTAACCATCTCTAGATGGTTAATAGCGCCATGTTTCCCTTTTCTTCGGATTAAATTTCTTTTCCTCTCATTGGCACGTCAACCTACGCCTGTGTTTACAACCGTGGGTATGAATAATATGGATCACACCGCTTCACAATTGTGCTCTATGGCTAGCCAATATGAATTCAGCTCCACTTCTCTCCCCATTTGGTGCAAATATGTGTGTTGTAGGTGTGTCCAATAACTCTCCAATGTGTCCGCGCCATTCAACTTCAAATACTTTTTGTGTCCCAATCATTATTTCCAGGTACATAGTGGATTAAATCAAAGCCCATTACAAACATCAACGGGGGTTTGGTACCTTAGGTATTATTGGTTCAGGGGGGTACCAGTAGTTTGATAGTAGGGTGCTTGCTATGGATATTCCTTCAGGTCATCTAACTCCTTAGTGTCTGTTTGTAGTGAGCTTGGGGATGATTACCTCAATCCATTAAATTTAAATTATGGTTGGGAGTTCGTGGATTTTGGTATGCTTTAGCAAAAGTGAATACCAAGGGAGGATGAACATGAAGTTTTCATTGAAGGTTAATCAGGCTGTTCAAATCTATGGAAGAATAGTCAGCCACAGCGCCCTGTTACAAGCATTAATATTTGGACTTTCCGGTTTCTAATTTTTGCAGCTGTTTACCTGCTAGCGCATCCCCCAGACGCAAGAACTGTTGAAATATGGTAGCAAGATGTGAAAACTGCGTCAGCCTCGACATTCAGGTTGGGGATGGCGCTCATATGATTATTCAGTTCAGGAAGCGTCAGGCGTGACGCCACTAGGTCCTGGGGCTCAATTGATATGGCTTATGGGCTTTTGTATGTGCCGACTCCCGCCACCTCTTATAGTTTTGTTTTCATATGAGGTTATAATCAGTTAGACCGGATAGTAGTGCACAACCCCAAGATTTTCGTGGTCAACGCATCCCCCTTCAATAATCACAACTCGGCCTTGCCAGTAACCATATTCACATACAACAATAACAGGGGTCCAGTATGGCGAGAGGCGTTTGCTCCAAGTTGTGCTACGACTTCAACACAACAAAATGCAACCAATAGGGACGCCAAGGTAATTCCTCCATACATGTTGCCAGGTAAGCAAGCTGGTCATGGCGCACTTCATGCAATAAAGGGCCCGGTGTACTACTTACTTATGCAGGGTTTGTCTTTGGTGTAAAATATCCACCCTCCTAATTGGTGGTGATACCTCTTGCCCTACTGGAATGGATCCTAATGAATTGTGGAAATTTCTCGGGGGGGGGGGGGGGGGTTGTATGGGTTAAATGGTATTTGGGCCCCAGGGTTGGTCGTGATTCTAGAAATTTTGAGGTCATTTACCACTTCATGATTAGGTAATTGTAAACAAAATCGAAAAGGAAAGCAAGAATTAGGTAGAATACTCACAGAGCAGTGTCCTGGCCTTTTTCGGTTTTGGAGTTTAGTTAACTTATTGCTACAAGAGGAGTTAGATAATACTCTTGCAATATGTGTAGCTATTGCGTTCATTCAGGATGAGACGCATGAGTGGAAGCTAGTCCTTGAGATTTTCTACTAAGACTGACCAAGTAGCATGGCCTCAATCCTACTATTGAAATACACTCTAATATGCTAGTTTGTGTCTGCATTATGGTTAAGCATGAGTCCTCCCTGGGGTGAAATTGCTTTTTAGGCAGTTTGGGGGTGGCACCTTTAACACTCAGCAGTTTACCATAAGCTAAAAGAGTGTATTTAAGGTCTTAGACTGGCCCCCAATAATTTTTTCTCCCTAGCTTTAGAATACGGGCTTGGCCACTATCTGCTGCAATGGCCTGGTACCAGTGACCAAATCAAGAATATGGCAGATGGCGGTCCCATCATGTTTTCAACTTTATATTAGGCCACACATCTGTTTTCTTTCGTTTATTTAAAGAAAGCACCTTATCCATGCTACGTCACCGATATTCAATATGTACTGTACTTTGCTATTGCCTCAAAATGCCGTCCTTGAATTTTACAGGAGGGCGTGGTTGATCTGTGCCGATCTTGGGTCATGGTTGCCATTTTAATTCATTTTCTTTATTACTTGGAACCCCATTCTTCTCTGTTTTATGTTCACAAGCCGTGTCACCGAACATGGGTCGTCGGCGACATATCGTTCCGTTTGGGCTGGCCAAAATAAATGGAGCAGTTGGTAGGTGGTGGCGAAGTCATCTGGAAAGGGGTGCCTGGAGCAAAATGGCCTGCTGTACCCAATCGCTTCGGCGCTATTTAGGCTGTTCATGAAGTGCCACAGGGGTTCTCTGGAATTGTTCATCTTAGGTAGCAATTGATATTTTCAAAGGCAGACTTAGGGTGATATTCGTCACGAGTGTTGCTCCAACAGTCAGTCTCTTAGGATTTATTCCCTACCCCAGGAGCATATGGTCCTTACATGTGCCAGCGAAGAGTGTATATAGCGGTGAGATGTCTGAGTGCTGGCCATCCGCAGACAGAAATATTAACAGCTTTGCTCGTCGTCTTTTGTCACCATGCCGAACTGCTACGTGATCAGGCATGCTGGTCAGATCAGAGCTAGCAATGAGAGCATGTACCATCATGATGTATACATTTAAGTGAAGAGGAAACTTGCTTTTCAGAGAGAATCTGTCAATGGTATGTTTGTTTTCAATACAAACCTCGAGCAGTTCCATCCACAAAAAAGGAAAGACCTAGCTCCAGGTCACAATGTTTTTTTTTTTTTTGAAATTGATAAAGAAGACTATTTAGTCTACTACTTGAAGTTATATCTCATATTGAAGGTAAGTGTTTGTAAGTTTTAACTTTTTGTCAATTTTACTTTGCCTTGGTTTCCCGCTTTTACGTTTATGTTTCCATATTCTTGAAACATTGGCGGGGGGGGGTTGGGACCAAATTTCCAGAGGGGAATGTTGTTTTGGCAGAATTTTTCTTATTTTAGGCCCCCGTTTTCATTTAGATAAAATAATGGGCAAAGTAATATCTGATCTAACTAGTTACAAGATAATGTCAAATTTTGGGCAACATTGCACAAAAACTAATCGGGGCCATGTAAACTTCAAATTGAAGGGGTGCCTCTTTAGGAAAATGTACCAGGGAGGGATTTGGTTTCATTATAAGGGAAAAATTGTGAGATTTAAAGGTAATATATGTAAATGGTATGTCAAGCCTAACATATGTGGCAAATTGCACCTTAACAATTTTAGGACCATGTAACTTCAAATGAAGGCATCCTCCTTTAGAAAAACCAGGGAGGGATGTGGTCTCATTATAAGGGAAATTGTGAGATGTTAACGGTTATATATATGTAAATGGTATGTCAAGCTCTAACATAGTTGGCAAATCACCTTAACAAATTTAGGACCATGTAAATTCAAATTGAAGGGATCCCCTCTTTAGGAAAATTACCAGTGGAGGGATTTGGTCTCATTAGAAGGAAAATTGGTGAGAGATGTTTACGGTATCTATATGTAAATGATATTTCACGTCAGCTCTACCATAGGTGGCAAATTGCACCTTAACAAATTTAGGACCTGTAAACTTCAAATTGAAGGAATCCTCTTTAGGAAATTCCGGGAGGGATTGGGCTAATGTTTTCAATCTCACACAGGGATTAAATTTTGTGTAGGCCGTTAATGGAAAATGTTAGCATTCTTTGAATGAATGAATTAGCTTTGGTATAAGATTTTTAGATGTTGGTTTTAATGGATGATCTAAATATTGGCTTCCTGACAGAATTCACTTCACCAGAATATTTGGTCTTTCTGCTATCTTCTGATTTGGTGATGATAATACATTTTTATCGATGAAATCGATAACTACTTTAATCATCGCTAAATGAAACCAAATTGGGTGTCTTGGACGGTCTCTTGGATGCGCATGGGTCGGTTTCCCTTGGGTAGTTTTCTTTGTTTCTTATTGACCACTCAGAGCTCCCCATTTCCAGGAATCTTCCCTAGTGTTTTCTGAGAGCGTCAAACGTATCTGTCAGCAAAGAATGGCACTCATGTTTTGAGGGTGGCAAAATGTTTTCCCACCCTCACAACCCACTAAATTTGGTTTTGTTTTGTATGTATTTTACTTTTTCAAGTGACATCTTTGATTTTGGGGGATCTATCTAAAATCTAGAGTTTTGCAGATTTTTCTTATGTTACCAAACCCCCCCCTTTTTTTCATTTTGATATAAAAATGTAATGGGCAAAGTAATTATCTGATCTAACAATAGTTACAAGATATGTCACATTTTGTGGCAATTGCACAAAAAACTATATCGGGAACCATTTAAGCTTCAAATTGAAGGTCCCTCTTTAGGGAAATTACCAGGGAGGGATTGGTTTCATTATAAGGAAAAATTGTGAGATTTAAGGTATATCTATGTAATTGGTATGTCAAGCTCTAACTAGGTGGTAAATTGCACCTTAACAAATTTAGGACCATTAAACTTCAAATTGAGGACCTCTTTAGGAAAATTACCATGGAGGGATTGGTCTCATTATAAGGAATTGTGAGATGTTAACGGTATAATATATGTAAATGGTATGTCAACTTAACATATGTGGCAAATTGCACCTTAACAAATTTATTACCAATGTAACTTCAAATTGAAGGGATCCTCTTTAGGAAAAATACCAGGGAGGGATTGGTCTCATTATAAGGACAATTGGTGAGATGTTATAAGTAATATATGTAAAAATGATATTTCAATCTCTACCATATGTGGCAAATTGCCCTTAACAAATTTAGGACCATTAAAACTTCAAATTGAAGGGATCCTCTTTAAGGAAAATTACCGGGGAGGGATTGGTCAATATTTTCAATCTCACACAGGGATTTAAATTTTTGTGTAGGTGGCCCGTTAATGGAAAATGTAGATCTTTGAATGAATGAATTAGCTTTGGTATAAGATTTTGAGATGTTGGTGTAGTAATAGAATAAAAATATTGCATTCCTGACAGAATGTCACTTCACTCAGAATTTTGATTCCGCCTATCTTTGATTTGGTGTATGAAATTAGAATGGTTGTATTCAACAAATCAATAATAATTTACAATTTCTTATCTTGCATATAAGAACATCTGTAAATTAACCCATATGTGTTTTGAATCAATATCCCATAATGCATTGCAATGTCCTATACTGTACTGTACTAAACACATGTCAGTCCTTAAGGAGCAAATGTTCAAGAAGTTTAAGAACCACAAAAACTTTCAGGATCATAGGGCCTAAAAAAGTGTAGAAGTTTAGATTTTTATGTGTTAATATACGATTTTGTGTGATCACACATAACCTTCTGAGGTGAACATTTCCAAACACTGGTGCATTGTGGGATGACTCAAAACACACCGCTTGAGAATAACCCTCCCAGGAAGGCATGGCACAGTCCAATTTAATGGCTATACCAATAGGCCGTGACCCTGATACACTGTCTGTTCATATGATAGTAAAGAGCTGCTGTACATTGCAAGTAACGTAGACTAAATAGATAATGCCTTTAACAACTATGCAATATCAATTTTGAAATCTTGAGGGGCAACAATAATTTGCAAATTTGTCAGTGTCTCTTTTAAGTGGTGTGACATCATTTATAGTTTATGCCTGATACACCATTATTTGTAATTTATGGCATTCGCACCAAAATATACCGTTTGCCACAACTGCGGACTCCATACAGGACTGTTGAACACGGAACCACAAAAATAGTAAATTGCTTGCCTAAATTACTGACCTTATCTTACTGACCATAAAATGTGCTTAAAAAACAAAAATTTTGCATTGACAGAAAAATGCTCCATTTTGCCAAATTGTAGTTCTGTGAAAAAAACTACACATGCCTAATTAAAATTTCCAATTTCTATGTGGGTTTGTTTTTAAAAATTAGCTGAAATTTTGCATGGCTTGGAGGGCAACCAAACTTCTCTCATTCAGTTAATAAGGTACAAACCATTTAACTTTGTAAAAGAGCTATGTTTCATCTTCCCACCCCAGGGGCGGCAACCAGGTAGGTGGCAGAGAGGGGCCCCCCCCCCCCCCCGCGGTTTCAAAATTTAGGAAACAGGGTTTTATGCAATAAATTGCAACAAAATTAGGGGTTCTTACCAAAATTGTTCATTTTGTACTGTTCCCCCCCCCCCCCCGATGTTTCCGCCCCTCCCTATGATTTTTACCCTGGCGTGCCCGGCCCCTGTCTTCAACTAACAGATTCCAACACAACATTTTTACTGCACATTATACTCACCTGGCCCACATAATAGAAAAGATGGAGGGGAATGATGTGGAAGGCGTGGGATAGGGGTTTGGCGGTTAGGGAGTTAATAAGAGGGTTGTGATGGTCAAATTAGAGTAGTTGGTGGGTGTAGCGGATGGAGATTGGAAAGACCCATCACCTGGTAATGGATTAAAGTTATTCAGGTAAAGAAGTTATACCACCACTTAGTTTTGCATTATGACTAGCACCATTAAAGAAAGCGGTCTTACAGGTCCATCGCCTGAATTTTATGGAAAAAAATTAAGGAAATAAAGTTTCTAGCATGAATTATTTACACAAGTCCATTGGCTATCTATTAGCTGGCTTACATTTGCCCATATTTTTGGTTAAAGCATCAAAACAAAAACAAAAAATGTGTAAATGGTGTGGTCAGGGGCATAATAATAATCTAGGTGGTTCTTGAATCACTAGTTTTGCCTACTTTTGCAATCACATGGAACAAAGCTAAAATGCCAAATTAAAGCTGGATAAACACAATAATCCATTTTCTATTTTGCATAAATTATGCAAATGAGCCCATCATATAGGTAATGTCAACAGTGACATGTGCATGGAAGCTATAGCTATAAGCGTCCATACGGTGGTAGTCCCAACTTCATGATATCTACTATAAACCTTATTATGTATTTATTATGTTTGCATAAATTAGGCAAATTAGCTCATTAAATATGCAATAAATGTTACCAGCCATAGCCCAGGGGAGGGGGGATAACTGGGTATTCTGGTCAGGTAACCACCTGGGTTACAAAAACCATGAGACCTGGGCAGGTCTCAAGACTTGCAATATTGGGTATCAGCTTCAACCAATGTCTGTCAGTCTCACATAGGGTATCAAATTTTACTTTTTAGTTTCAGATAAGAGTATGAAATCAGCAGGAATCTGTTAATATGATGATTTTTGTGTTGATATCATGCTCAAAACAGAATAATAAGTCCATAAAATAGCTCAAATGGAGTGTAAAATTCTAATAATGGTAATTTCGCTTGGCCGCTTGGTCTTGGATAGCCTGTCTATTTAAATAGGTCTGGTCTCAGATAGGGTACCATTTCATTCATTTATGGTCTCATATAGGGTCTCGGCCGGAATCCTTGTAACTCGGGTGGTTACCCGGGCTTGTGTACGAGTTACCCCTGGGAGCCATACCTATAGGTTTTCATATGGCGGAGGTCCAATCCTTATAGCATCTACATTAAACCAAAAAATACATATGAGATCCGGAGTTGTGATTTTCTAAATGAAGGACATCAATTTCAGCTTAGCTATTTCACACAATAATTGGTATGTCAACAAGCATTATGTATTATGCAAAAAAACAATTTGTTTGAAAATTGAGGGCGGCATCTTTGGCAAATCTCAGTCAGCATTCAAATGCTCATTACTTGACAATACATGAGAATCAGTGGCGTACCGAGGCAGTCGATCCAGAGGGGGCAACATTTCCAAGTGGTCCCGCCAGAGGGGGCAAAATTCGAAAGTCGTCCCGGTGATTTGCTCCAATAGAGTCTGAACTTGATGAAATGCACGCGTAGCGTGCGGAAATCGCCGAATTTACTCTATTTTTGCAAAAATTTAGGCTGAAATTGGTGGAAATTCCCCCAAAAGAGGGAAAAATGCATATTTTGGTCCATATCATCCCACTTTTTCGAGCCAGAGGGGGAGACTCCCCCCCCCCCGGTCAGTATGCTACTGATGAGAATACCACTTGAATCTTACCAATGTGAACAGGTAGAGTGGCCCAGATACCCAAAACAAACATGTACAGAGGAGTGATCCGAAACCAACGATGGAAGTAGAAAAGTTTCCAGTTCAATTTCCCTTCAGCTTTCTTCAACATTTTTAGCGTTAAATAGGTCAAAAGCAGACCACTACATTAAAAAAAAAATAAACAATTAAGAACAAGAAAGTAAATAATTAGTATTGGTTCAAAATGGATTGCTTAAAGGTACTCAGAAAATCCAAAAAATCATCAAAAATCAAATTCTTGCATGTATATAAGTTATACTAACATACCCTACAAGTGCAAGATAAGACCAGAAGCAACCTAATAAGGGCAAAATTTGATATTTTTGTCATTACTGTCCCTACGGACACTTACTACAATAACTGAATGGAGATTCAAATATTTGAATATGGCCGTTTTTGTCTTGTCAGTTTTTCAGTTGGAAAAATAACTTATGAGAATTCTACAGACTTATATATCCTTCACTTTCAAGTTATTCCTGGAAATTTCAAAATTTTTTACTCTTTCAGGTGGATTACTGATAGTGCCTTTAAGACATGCAGCTTGGAGATTCCTGAGAAGGTCTTCAATTTTTCAACAGATTGTGTTTTTGCCTATAAACATAATGCTTGTCCACATATTAACACCACATATTATTAACACTAAGTGAAGTAGCTAGGCTCAAATCAATGCATCCTTCATATAGGTAGTCATATATTTTGTAACACAATTCCACATCCAGAATTTTTCATAAAGATTTTCTACAACAAAATGACAATTTGGACTCATCTCAAACATAGGAATTGAGCAATTTAGGTTACTATCATTAAAGTAATAACAGCACATTTTTTGAAGAGCGCCCTCAATTTTTTTGATATTTTGAGATTTTTGCACAGTTGCACTGGTAATTGACTATACCTGTGAATAGTAGAGCTCAAAACTCTCTAGGTGTTACAAAAGAATGAATTTTGTAATTAGAATAATTATCAGAGATTATAATTAAACAGCTGCTGGAAACGTCCTTCCAATATCAAATAGCCGGGATATTGCGCCATGTACATGTCTAAGCTATTCCATAAGTTGTTCCGTCGGTTCAGGCAAGTCAAATTAGAGATCATTTTCATGAGGTGACACTATTTCATCATGGACAGATATAAATTTGGCATTTCTAGGTCCGCCCTTAAAGGATTCCAATTCTAATTACAAATTGTTCTTATGACAAATACACATTTTTAGCATTACCACGTGCAAGGTGTAGTTTGCTAGACAATTACGAACACAACTGTGCAGAATCTCGAATTTTTGAAAATGAGCACTCTATCCAATAGTCTGTTTTGCTTTATTAAAGACACTATCAGTGATTTGAAAAATTTTTTGAATTGCAGGAATATCTTCATTTTCAAAGTGAAGGATAAGTCCTGTATAATTCTCATAAGTTACCTTTTCCAGCGTTAGAATTGACAGAAAAGGAAGAAAACTGCAGTTCCAGATACGATTCTCCAATTCAATTAAGTGTTTGTAAAGTATGTGGTCCGTTCGTACATTATTGACTAAAAACTCCGATTCTGTCCTTATTAGGTTCTCTGGTCTTATCATTTGCCAAGGGTATGTCTAGGAGACCTGTACTTGTTGCAACATTCAAAAGTCTGAGTTTTGATGATTTTTTTGATTTGCTGATTTTTAGCAAATCACTATAGTGTCTTTAAATGTACTTGACTATTATTAATGACAAATGGTATATATTGAAATAGCATCGGCTAGGCCTTCGATTTTCCATTTGTGACCTGAGTCTCCATTCCATATTATTTTGTAATTGGACACCTAAATATGGGCGAGACAAGACGACTTGAAGCTCTTGTTTCCCAAGTCTGTGGGTATGAGGAGAATCTAATTGAGATCTGTTTATGTTCATAACATAACATTTATTAGCGTTGAAGCGTATTTGCCATTTCACCTGCCATTCATAAAGTCTGTCGAGGTCCAATTGTAGTGCGTTAATTCGCATCCTCAGTATTTGAAACTGGTCTGTAAACTAAACAATCATCAGTGAATAAACAGGTGGTTGATGATAACTTATCTGGAAGATTGTTAATATAAAGTAAGAACAAAAGAGGTCCCAAAACAGTGCCCTGCGGGACACCGGAATCAACTGATTGAGATGGAGAAATCTGTGGTTGAATCTCATTATCAGTTTTTTCCCGCCATGGTTCTGTTGTGTCAAAATGTCGTGTCTGTTGTGTCAAAAAGTGATTATTTTTTTAACTAGCTATTACTTGGTAATTAAAGGCACTATCAGTGATCCACTCAAAAAAATCAAAATATTCCAAATTTACAAGAGTAGTCTAAAAGTGAAGAATAAGTCTATAGAGTTATTTTTTTCCAAATGAAAAATGACAAAATGGAAGAAAACAGCAGCATCTAAAGCTATGAATCTCCATTCAATACATGTTGCAGTAAGTGTCTGTATGGACAGTAATGACTCAAATATCTTATTTTTTTCTTTATTAGGTTGCTTTCAGTCTTTATCACTCGCAGGGTATGTTAGGATAGCTATATTTGTTACAGACATGCAAATATCTGATTTTTTTTTATTTTCTGATTTGGCAAATCACTGATAGTGCCTTTTAGTCATATATTCAAAACCTGAATCAGAGGATTACTACAGTCTGAACAAACAAAACATGTCTGCCAAATTCAGAGCAATTCCTATGAATGGTGTTGCAGATGACCTGCCCCCTCTTGAGGGGGTAACTTGTGAAGCACTACCAAACTGATTTTAAAAATGACATGGCTTTATCTAGTCGTCTTACGTCAACTTTTGACCTACCTCAGCAGGAAGAAAGTGTCCACTGCAAATACAGCACTAAGTATAGTCTGGAACCAAAACTTGTTCAGAATTTCTGTGTAAGCTTCCAGTGGGTTACCTGTATGAGAAATTCATAGAATGTAACCATGAAGATGGCACTATGCCTTTTATGAATTTCTGACACAAAATGTCAAAAAAGAAAAGATTTGTCTCAGATCCACTCATAACTTTTAAAATTAACATTTTACTGCAGTATGTTTTGTTACTTCTTGTTTTTACTTCTCAGAAAAAAAATACACACAGAATTTAGGACTGGTAATTGTCTCCTTAAGGTGACAGAAAAATATTCACAACCATGCGCGTAGCTAGGGGGGTGCTGAATATTGCTGTGGCAATAACCTGCAGACACATCCACCAACCCACCCACCTGCACCAACACACACACACACTCACACCAGAGGGTGTATTGATCAATCCCCACAATGCACCAGTTTGGGGAAATTCACCTCAATAAGGTCATGTGATCCCACAAAAATCTATTCTTTTCATAAAAACCATGAGTTTCACACTCATTTTAGTGCACAAGGTGCTAGTACTTAGGGATTTTTGTTTGCATGATTATGAAATGTCTTGTGCTTCTAAAACTTCTTAAACACTTTATCCCTACATACTAATATGTGTTTAGTACAGTACAGTATAGGCACATTGCAATGCATTGTGGGATTGTTTCAAAACACCCTATGCACTCACACCTATCCACACCAATACATTTCAATAGAAAACAATGACCCAAAGTGAAAAGGAATAAAATTCAAAGGAACCCCATTTCTTCATTTGTCACATTTCTTCATTTGAATGTATGATAAAATGTTAAATACCTTGCAGCATACTCCAAAAAAACAAACTTCAAAATTGTGTGAGGTATAGCAGCTAACTTCACAAAATAATAAAGCACAAAGATACTACCTAACCTGCCAGGATAAGCAATTATTGTGTGAAAAAATTATTTATTTGGTTGATGTACCTGGCCTATTATTATTAAGAAACATGAATTCATAGGGTATTCAGAGGAAAAATAAACCATTTCTGTAATTACTACAGAAAATTGTACATATTTATATTGTAATATACTCTATTGTAAAAGTCAAGATTTGCAAAATTAAAATGCACATGCAACCTGAATGAATGAAAATATTCTTTGCTTATTTGGTGCACGAACTGAGCCTATTATACTGAAGGTACAGTCACATATAAGCCTACTCGCAACCCAACCTCTTCCTTACTACAAAAGCTGACCACAATTTTTTCAATCTGCATTGAAATACACCTGCCACAATCAGTATTGTGCCAAAGTCAGACCATTTTGAAAGTTTCCGAAATATACATTTTGATGCTTATGGCTTGCTCTTTGATTTAACACCTTGCTTGTAAAAAAGCGTGCAAAAATGGCTGAGATAGAGTGCCCGAAAGACACAAACCCCCAAACCAAAAGTTGC
>JAMKCH010035359.1:0-30430 GCA_023653785.1 Ophioderma brevispina | reverse complement strand
GTTTTATGGTAGGCCTAACTTTCACTTTTTTTTTTTTCCCCCTTAGATTAAACTTTATCAAGTTTTTACCTCAATTTGGTTTAAAACGAATTCACATTTCCAACTTCTTTTTGTAAGTTATCAAGCTAAAAAGTACAATCCTACATAACTCTCGCTCCAAATAGGCGTCTTTAATAAGATTCTCATTTTTCGGTTTAAAAACGACGCTATACTTGCCCGCCCCCTCCCCCCTGGGTTATACGTTACGTTGCGGTGATCCTTGAAAACGGGACTTTTATAGTACAGGTAGTTGAATTCGACAATTATCGTCTATGATGTTGTGCATTAAACTATCCCAAATTTACGCTAAATGTGGGCAACTTTCACACTTGCAACACCCCGGGAGATTTACAGGTAGGTTATCCTAGTTTCTATTTATTGCCAGCGGACATCGTAGTTCACCTCTCATTGCACCTACGGTTTTTTTCTGAACGTTTAGGCCTATACCGTACTTGTGTTATGGTCCAAGACGACACTCAAATGGAAAATCACATTAAGAACATCGCCAACTCTGCGTCTTTTCGAATCTACAAGATTGGGACGGGATCCGTAGGTATTTGGATCAACTATCACAGAACGCTTGGTTCATGATTTTGTGTCCATTAGATTAGACTGTGATAATTCTCTGTTGTGTGGTATTCCTTTCAGTCATATTGCATAACTCGCAGCGAGAATTGTCACTTTGACCAAAACAGTTATGATCACGTTTCGCCGTTCTGTTTCGAACAATATCTACACTAGCTAAAAGCTAATTTATAAAAGACCGCATCCGTTTAAAAGTCCCCTCAAGGAACTTATCTCGGGTTATAATAATCCAAGTATTGATCTACGCTCATCGTCGAAGGTCTTCTTAGTGCTGGTCCAACGAAGTAAAAACTATGTATGCTACCGGGCTTTTACCACAGCAGCTCCCCGTATGTGGAACAGCATCCCGGTGGATGTAAATCGCACCATCGTTTCCACTTTACTAGAGAGGGCTGGGAAAATATTGTGATTTATGGACCTGGAAAAAAATTGCAATAATCAATTTTTTCACCCAATGCATTATAATGTCCCCAGAATGACATACGAAAAAGTCCACAAAAAGCCCAAAAATGGCGGGGAAAATACGTCTAATTCGCTAAATCCAAAAATGGGCTGCCAATTCATGTTTTACATTATTTTTTGTATAGCTAGATCTAAAGAGCTGTTGAAGCCCATAAAACAAATGTTTTACATTAATAAGGAGATATGTTCATTACGGTACCATAAAACACATACATTAACAATGGAAAGTAATCATTAGTTTATATTGATTCATTAATTCATAGATTAAGGGGTCGTCTCCAAATTTACTTTAATGGGTGCTCACTGGGGCACTTTATGTATAGGCTCCGTTTTGAATTTTTATGAGGCACCCTTTATCCACCCATTAAATTCTGTTATGCTCCCCGTTGCCCGCCACACTTAGGCCCACTTTTAAACTAGGCTTCATAGTATTAAACCCTGATAGGTCACTCTAACCACTGCTAGTCTTTATTACCATGTGAGAGATCAACTTAATACTCCGTTGACAGATGCTTAGCGGGGCCCCTTTTCAAATTATATTTCAATGAGTTCACTTTACCACCATTGCCGGTAATCAACTCTATCTATACAGGACAAGGCAGAGTGCCATACTTCTAATACAGCCAGAAGTTTATTATCTGCTAATATATATATTATAAGATATGATATACTCGATTGACTTATGACACTTCTGTTGTAGCCAGATTTTGTAAGTTTTTATATAATATATATTGCTATATATAATATATATTATCTTTATATATATAGATATATATAGAATATATATATATAATGTATAACGTATTCTGTTAGTAGTAGTATATTTAGAAACGTTTTGTCTATTGTCCCTATTGCCAATTTTGTAAATGAAATATACCATTTGTCAAGGTGACTGTCCGTATGTGGTGTGTGTGTGTGCGTGCACTTGCTAGTAACAAAACACTATAAATAAAACAAACAAACGCAAACCAAATAAAATTATTTTCTGTAATTGTAAAAGTAAACCTACCCCAATTTTTAAAAGTGTCCCCACGCCTTGCTAACTTATATAATAGTGAACAACCTATGAGTACCAACTCGTAGTACAATAATTTGAATTATACGCAGCACTTTTTGTTAACTGATGGATATAAAATAAATAAGAAACATGATTATCAGTAACAAAGAGCCATAACAAAATTTACTATAGTAGTGTAAGCGGCAGTTCTTGACTCTGCCACCACTGTCCACTGACAACTGTAACCAACCTCCTGCATGGAGTAAACTTGCTTGTTAGGTCATCCAAAGGGTAATTGATCAATTGGTTGGTGATTATCCCCCCACTGCTGGGAAGTGGCCTCCTTTACATTGAAATTGTGGTCCGTAATGTGTGTAAGCTCACTTTGACTCCCCTTTTAAAATGTAAAGTGGCCCCCAATTGACAAAATCAATTGGGCCACTTTGAGTACCCATTAAAGTTAACGGGGCAATTTGGAGACGACCCCTAAGAAAACTTTATTTTGGTATGTTTGTGTGATTATGTACAGTGCTTAAGATACTTTGTATCGTCTTTATAAGTGACAATGATAATTTATTAATCTAAACCCTAGATTGTCTAGGTTTCTAACAGGTTTTTAGAGTTGTAAGCACTGACCCAAGCCTCATATGAGTGTACACATATTGGTGTCAGTTGTGAGTGGATTATAGGGCATCTGTCATTTTGGTTAGGTTGAACTGGTTATTGTAACGCCTGCCTCAACTGTGACCAATTGGCCGCCAAACTTGATCAGAAGAACCACTTGCCCAAGTTCAATGTGGGTGTATCCGATAGTGTTTGAGAGGTAATGTTGACCGATTAAAGCGGCATTCTTTGAAAAATCCTCCATTGGATTTCCGCCACAAATTAATGCTACGATTCACCAAATGCCACTGACCACAAGGGCCCACAGAAGGTTCGCAGATTGGGGTCAAAAGTTATGTGGGTGTGGATAAAGGGGCATTTTGGTGCCATTCATTTCATTTACTTAAAGCCGTCACTGTAAAAATAAACCCTGTAAAACAACAGCCTTTTGACTGGCAGCTGGGAGTGGACTCACACCGTGTCAGAACGTAAATAAGTGAGCGTAAAATACGAAACATTGCGGGAAACTTACAATAACGCGTGAAAGCTCAATAAACGAAGGAAACGTGAAGAGTAAAAATTTCAAACCAGTATTTTGTTTTATATGGTTAATGTACACATTCTGATTGTCACCCGATTTTATCATACTAATGAAAAAACTACATGTACCTACATAATTACAAGTCCTAAACCCTTATCACACATACACTACATTACAGATATCAGATGTTGAAATTAAATATATATGTGTACTAACTTTGTTTTTTTCAACTAAACTAACTAATCATTTTTATAATACAAACGAGTCAGGACTCGAGTTCTACAGGAGTTTTTTTAACTATTGAAAAAAAGGGAAATAAGATTTTGCGTTTTTAATGACGTTATTAACGTATTGATTATTTTTTTATGGTTCATATACTTCCATTAAAAACAGGAGGTTACAAAGACGTATATTACGGAAAATCTAAATAAAGGTCAGTGTATGATACGACCGTCTTTGTCAACATTTGTATTATTATTTTCCTAACCACTGTTTTTTTATTTACATTTTTTCTGCTTCCAATTATCGTTAGGTATCGTAAATAAAAGCTTTAAAAAAATGAACTAAGTCGGTGTTAACTGTATTACAAAAGGGTAAAGTCTGGTAAAGCTTAATGTGGGACCTGTATTTTGTGAACATTTCATATACATTCTTGCACCAAGGTTTTTGTCTCATCAAATTGTATGAGGAGTCCAAAATCATGGGTGTCATTTTTATAAAGAGTGTTCTTGGATGTATTCTCGGGTGCAAGGTTTTATACAGTGGTTCAAAATATAAAGGGGTGCAAACTGTTGTTAACACTAACTGCATAAGGGGTGGTTCCTAGGTACACCATTTTTTGTTTTTCACGCCGGCGATTTTTGACAAACGCTGCATTACTATTTGGTGGTATAATGTGTGTATTTTGTCATAACTGCTATGCTCGCTTTGCATTGGGTCAAAAAAAATCCAAAATCCATCGCGTCGTTTTTGCGTTCATTAGCATGGGTCCCTAGGAGCCACCCCCCCCCCCCTAGCACTCCGGAAGTACCCATGAGAAAAATAAAAAAATCTTATTAGAGTTACTGTAATTCTGATTTCCATAATGCATACATCTAGTTGACATAAACACAGTAATAAATCAAATTCAAAACACTCTTGGGAAGTCTAGTAGGGCCACTGGAGCATAATATTTTTATATGTACATGTAAGCGGTTTTCCTGTAGAAACCTATGGTAAATTATACAATAACCCTTAAAAAATATAAAAGGGCATGAGAACTTTATGTTGGTGACTTAATATGGTAAATATAGTTCATTCTTCACAATTAAGCAATCATCACTAATCTAGGTGAAGCAATGCCGTTGAAAATTCAGAAACAATTAGTGTCTTTTTTCGCACATTTAACGCAACATTAAAATCATGTTTGCCCCTAATTTTCTTACTGAACAACTTTCTTCCGTTTTTTTATTTCTTTATTAGTTGATGTACTTTGGAAGCCCTTCTTAAAACATGTTTGGTGGATTTCATCTAAAAAAATCCTTTAGGAAAGTGTTTATATTAGGGGGTCCCCTAGGAACCCCCCCGTTAATGCACTAACGGGAAGTGCAAACCCCTTAGCAGTTATTGTTAAGCTATACCATCAGTTCAGCCATACCTTCAGATTACAAAAAGGAATAGTTTTGCCCTACCTTATTTATAGTAAAAAAGTTACAAGGCAAAACTGGGTTCAAGGTCATCCTGTGGTAAATTTTTCAGATCTCGTTTTTTTTTTGGTTTTAAAAATGGTGGCCAAAATTGGTTCGTCTTACTCTACTGAAGCCGAACATATACAGGTCGCGTCTGTCATGTTTTGATGGTAATTAAGAGGCAAATATGGCCGTGGTCCACAGGTTCTATGGATAACCACTAATTCTTATCCGTAAAAGTCCCCTCACTTGAAAGTTAAACACAGACTCTATTAGCATTTTCTATTTAGATGCCCCAATGAACGAATTTAAACCAGTTTTCAACAATCCGGACCATTCTATAATATACTGACCCTTGAACTTTCTGAGCCTCTTGTACTAAACAATTGTCGGAATATATGACAAACTATACCTTTTTAGAAACAGATTGATTAATTTTAAAACATTTACATTTTATTGTTTCCCCTGTACACATTTTCCCCACTTATAAACACCCAGAACATTTTAAAAAACGACACACATTATTTTCAGATTCTCTATGACATTCTGTATTGAATACATTGATGTCAAAATTGTATATGGAAAAAATAACCAAAACATTAATTACATTTCCCCATGTACTAAAAATTAGGACATTTTTAACAGCTGCGGGGAATTTGCAGTTTCACTTGCAGTATTTTTATTTTTTATTCGTGGGCTTTTGTATTTCGTGCCTTACCTCTGCAAGTTGCAAGTTTCGGAAGCTCGTGACCTCTTGACCTCTGGGGTCCGGGTTGCAAGTCCATCAGGGGCGCAAGGGATATCGTATTCCATTATGGGGGGGCTCCGAAGTCCTTGCTATAGTTCTCGAGTACTCGCTTGTTACCGCACAAGGAGGAAGTTGGAACAGATCGATTCACGAGGAGAATATGCAAAAAATCGATTTAAAAGTGTGGTATAGTTTTTAATATCGATTGTGTTTTCTACTTTTAAATGTTCATCAGATACTGTGTCCCGTTGGTGTAGTGGTGGGAGATCCATCCACAGCATCAAGTAAACCAGTGCTTACAGAGCGTGTAGCATCCTGTCCTAATGGAGATATGGTTTGATAGCTTCTAGGAGGTGAGATAGTTCCATACTTTGGTAATGATGCATGTAGATGAAAAGTATCACCTCTGAAGAAGACGTGAAAAACAAATAGCCTTGTTGAGGGATATAGCTTCGTCTCATTCCAGGGGCACAGTTTTAACTAACAGCATCAACACTAGGTATTGAATGTATTGGATAAGGATGGCACTACCTTCACTGCTTCTCTCCCCGTGATGGACGATAGGAATCCCAACATAGAGGTTATCATGCATGTATAACCTAGATAGGGAAGCCATGTAGTGTTGGCTGACTCGGTATGACAGTCTCAATTACAATACTTTAACATATCGCTGCTGGTACGGTATAAATAAGGTAAAAGGATGGTGTTGGACCACATATATTGTGAATAGTAACCAGCAGATACTACAGCACGTCCATACTGGTTCAGAAGAATACACAGTACGGTAGTAGCAACAGATTACTCAGGTATAATGTCCTCACTTCCACACCCAGGAATAGATGAGGCTACAACAGGGAACAGTATCTCGGCATTTTTTCGATTAGTATTGATGCTAATTGAAAACATCAACATTACACTTAAGTTATGGGTGAGAAAACACAGTTCACCTACACAAATACAGTCCCACAGGTGAATTCCTAGAATGCATTGACAAGGGATTGCGTCACCCAATAGATTTATCTATTACACACGATGGGTCCTCACTACTAGTTTCTAATAGAACATCAGTATCAAATTACAGCTTAACGTAGGTTGGATAAGACTGATAATAATAATATTAGTAATAACACCAGACTAGAGAGGGTTTGGTTAGCGATGTTGGGATTTTAATTCAATATAAACCTTCACGGAATGAAGGCAGACTCATACGTATATACAATAGATAATGTAACAATAGAAACGATCAATATCATGTTATTAGCTGCGTCCACACGTGTAGTTATTAACGGTGTGAAAGTAATCATAGTCCGGCAGGTATCATAGTCCGGGCTCCATAGACGACAACGGAATAAAGCGTGAAACTAATGTTGCGTGAAGAGTCAACTGAATCGATTGCCCTATTATTCACCATTGTTCCCGGACCGTGAGCCCGGAGGACTATATCTCCTGCCACACCGGTATTAACTATGCCCGATGGAATTTTAAAAAATCCGATAATCCCCTCACGCCTATTGCACCCTATTGTACTCGTCTCTACATGCGGTCGGACATAAGTCACTTATTACCGGTGTGAAAGGAGATATGGTCCGGCAGGAACCACAGTCCGGGCTCCATAGACGACAACGGAATAAAGCGTGAAACTAATGTTACGTGAAGAGTCAACTGAATCGATTGCCCTATTGTTCACCATTGTTCCCGGACTGTGAGACCGGCGGACCATATCTCCTGCCACACCGGACCTAAATTGGTCGGTTTTAGTGTCGGATATAAATTTGCAGTGTGAACGCGCATGGGGTCTATCGGACCTATATAACTAGGTTTAAATCCGATGATTTAACGCCGAAGAAGAGCAGGGTTAAGTCCGGTACTAGTAAAGTACGTGTGGACGTTCTATCGGAACTAACGGTGGCATTTTCGTCTTTTCTGAAGTAAAGCACGGAAAGCAGTGACGTTACTCGGGATGGGTGAAGTGGGCGACTCAGGCACCTTTGGGGAGAAATTGTGAAGGCAAGGGAGAAAAAAGGGGGACAGGAAAAGGGATGAAAGAGTAAAGAGAGCCAGGGAGAAGCCGGTGTTTTGATGTTATGATATTTGCAGCATGCAGAGGCTGACACCGGTCTCATTTTTCGACTCAAAGAAATGAGTCAGCCGACGAGCTAAGCGAGTACATTAAACGTTTCCCAAATCCTACATTATTGTTTCCAAAATCTTGGATACGCCACTGATTCGGGGGAAAATTAATCTTTGCCCGTCCACTGCAAGTCCTTGCCCACACTTGACTAAGAGGTCTAGTTACGCGTTTACGCCCCTGATGGAAAGCCAGCTCAGCATTCTGCATGTTTCGAATGTACAACCAAAACAGGCTTCTTCTTACCTCGTCCTCTTCGACCAAGTTAAGCCTGATCGGAATAGGGTTAGCATCAAGGTGAAGATCTAATTTTCAGATTTTTGTGTTGAAATCACTTTAGGGATTATTCCTAATATCTCAAGTTACTTGTACCATGGTTTAAAAAAGTTACAAGGGGTGGAGACCTTTGGATCAGGCCATTTTGTAACGGAGGTGTTTAAAAACAACATCACAGACGGACTTTTTTCACTATAATTAATTTGGTCTTATTTTTTTTACTTTCAAACTTTCTAAGGTTTTGTTTATATTATAGCTTGAACATTATTCTAAGGAAACCCAAAAAGTATTAGAAAATATTTCTACAGAAATAGTTCTGTCACACAGTGGTTAGCATTTTGATGCAAAATTGTCCATACGTGATGACAAAAATAGGCCGTGATACGTTTGCGATTTAACCATCTTTCCGTGCTACAGCACTGGGGATAACTTACTTCCTTCACTAAGATTTAACAAATATTATGTAAAGCAGGAAAAGCTGTATCCCCAAATGAAAAAGGGTGCACATTATTTTGAAAAATGAATTAAAACGTCAACTCAATATACTTCTCAAATATTAGTGACCAATAGATGTAAAGCGTAAACTGAAGCGAACAATTAGAGTAATTGATATTCACCAAAAACAACACTTGGATCATCAGGGTATTGCAGGTCCATTGTTACTGCCGAACACTGTTGAAAAATATTCAAGATATTAGGGTGTTATACCTCCCGTATGAGCTCTAGTATCTGTTCAAAACATAAATGGCAACATAATCACCTACGCTCATGATTTTTCAACTGTAGGTCGCCCTGAAGTACATTGGGTTTCTGGCAAATTGAATAGAAGAGGGTTTTAAAGACAATAACATTGTTGGATTTAGGTTATGCACAATTTAGGTCAGCCCTTGCCATGGGATTTTCTTTCATGAATTTTGAGTCCCTTTTTACATTCTTTTCGAAAATAAAATTATTAATTCATATGGTCAAAGTTAATGAAATACACAGTAGAATCTCAAGATTTCTTTTATCGCGAACTTGGAAAGAACTCACGTACGCCAATGCAGCAAGGACATAACATTCGCAATCTGTTCAACTGCATGCACAATAACCAATGGACCAGATGTAAAAAGAATGTGAAGTGTGTTACGGGCGAAAGATGAGTATTCATTAGACCCAATTGTTCGATTGAGCATGTTGAGGTTACGTATATACATTGGTCACTGAATTCTCGAAATAAATTGAGTTGACATTTTATTAATTTTCTAAAAATGTGCAACCCTTTTCAGTGGGGACACGGCTTTACCTGTGAAAATAATATTGTAGGTAATTTTAGGAATGAAATAAGTAATCCCCAGGTCTGGAGCACGACATAAAAAAAAAGATAGATGGCGCTTGATAGACAAGACGGGATCATTTGCTGGGAATAATTACAGTTTTATATTTTGAGCAGAATTTTTTATGTTTATACATGAACTGTGTGTTCTAGAACACATCTACAGTCGTCTCTTACGATTATTCTCAATAAATGATTATGGGCCGTATGCATAAATAAATCGTAAATACTTTAGTGACTAGTAAAACTAAAAGCATTTTGTTGTCAAGTAAAGGTATAAAAGTAAAAGCATATGCTAGATTGGATGCATAACCTTACATTTTAGCTTCGTGTAAATGCTAGAATTACTGCTAGTATTTACTTATGATTCGGTAAATCTTGTGGTCAGACTATATTAGAACCCTGCACAAAAGGCCATTCAAATCATATAGATGTCCTGAGATATGCTTCACCAGTTATCTAACAGACTTTTCATCTGCCACAGCTGCATTGACAATTCTTTTCTTTTTGGTATGCCCTTGTGCATTGTATGTGGAGACCAACCTCACAAAAGATTGAATCTTAAAACCTTTCCTGTAATTCACTAACAATATAAATGAGCACAGAATGCATTTATACGGTACCTCAGCCATTTTGCATGTAGGTGTTATGTTATAGACACATATGTATATGTATACGGCCAAGTGCTCTGTCAGCTACCTTGGAATTTTCAAGAATCTACTAGGAAAACTTATAAATACTTTGTTTTTGCCATATCAATGAAAGTAAGTTACTACTTTGAAGTAAAAGGTTGTTGCGCAAATGGTTGGGGGGGTATAGTAGTAAAAGTTGTTAGTTAAAAGCTTCTACTACATTTCTATGAAATTTGAAGTAAAATACTTAACATTTTAAGTAAATAGTATTTACTATGTTATGCATACGGGCTTGAGCCGCAAAACTGGTGTGAAACAGATATGCCAGCAACACGGAGTCAGAATCAGTCAGTGCCTACACAAAGGAAATCGATAACCGATTCTGGCATGGCCAAACCAAGGGATAATACATACGTGATAGCATGCCGGGTGATACAGTAACGCAACAAACGAGTAGGAAGACAGTACAGATTCTAACGTGAGTAACTCTGATTTGAATATTTATGCTTGAAATAAAAGAAGAAAGCTCGATATGAAGAACGATATACTTCTAAACTATCTGAAAACAGCATGAAATCAGACAAACATAAAGGAAGAATAACAAAATGTTTAAGTCTACGATGAATGATGTAAAGACGCAACACTGCCATGCTGGAGGCGTGATGATATAGAGCCGAGAACATACCGGAGTCAAAGTCTGATGTAAACAAAAAAAGGTGAAAGCTTCTGCTTTGCTCTGTTGTTACTGTGCAAACACCGAAAGCTCGGTTATCACGCACAGGTCAGTGTGGAAGGTTAATGACCTAAATTTTGAAGTGCGCTTTTGTAACTAAAGTTTGCAGATTTATGTGCGACAAGCTGGATTGAAAAACTTCGTATCTGGTGCTGCATGGATGGTTTAACGGTAAATGTTCAATTCGCTCTTCTAGCTGTGCGTGGAATAGAGCGAATACCAGGGGCGGATCCGGGAATTCGCAATAGGGGGGGGGGGCGCCCGTGCACTATTGCTTTTACAATTTTCCGCCACGCTTCGCTCGCCGGGTAGACCCAATTTGTTTTTCACTCGGTTCTAAAAAAAATTTTTTTTGAAGAGCGGGGGGGGGGGGGGAAGTGTCAACGCCTATCTTTATATTTTCAACGCCTATATTTTATATTTTTTTCACGCACCAGAGCACCAAACAACTCAACAAAGAAGAGTACCCCATGTTCGAAATTTCAAACAGAGTTTTGAAACAATGTGTTACCCGGGCGTGAAGGAGCGAGCCGGCAAATTTTACAAATTGTGTGGCAAGGGTGCCACACAAAAGGTCATTTTCCTAGATTACAAAGGGCGCCCGGCGCCCTTTGCGGCAAAAGGCATTTTTCTACATCTACAGGCGCCCGGCGCCCTTTGGTTTGCAAAAAAATGGTTAATTGATAAAATCCGCCTATGACGACTGTAGCAAGATTTGTTGAATGGTGGTTGGTCAATGATGTACGGGCCTACGTTATGTCTAGTTGTCTGGTTGTTTTTATCTTGAGTGAATATTTGCAAGGTGTGATGTGTGCCTTCTTGTAAAGGGTGGTAAGCTCGGAGCCTGGTACGACGTTCTTCTTTGATTCCCACTGGATGATCTGCTAGCATGTTGGTGACGTTTCCCTGTTATTATAGTTGTTAAGAACAAAGCGGCCGCACGACGTTGTACCTTCTCCAGTGACATCTGGGTGTTTTGTAATATGGTCCCAGCTAGGTCCACCGTACTGCGAGCTTAGAGCGGACCGAGTTTAATGCGGTTTCCTTGACCTTTTGCTACAAGAATGGACGTTTCTTTGCAGAAGCCCAAGCATTTTGTTTGCTTTATTACGTTTGACTAATGTGTTTAGCCAGCTCAGGTCATTGCTGATTTCTACTCCTAAGTATGGATGGTTGTGACGTTGAAGAATCTTCCCATTCATATTGTAATCCCTGTGTTGGCTGGTTTTATGGGTAACATGCATGGAGTAACATTTTGAAGAAGTAAAGGACATCTGCATGTAGACTCCCATGCACAAAGTGAGTCGATATCCTTCTGAAGATCTTCCATCTGAAGGATTTTATTTCTCTATATATGATGCAATCATCTGCAAAGAGTCGAACTTTCGATGATACTGCATCCAGAAAAAATATTAATTGTAAAGTAGAAACAACAAGGGCCCAACGCTGTCCCCTGAGGAACACCGGTGTGGACGGTGTCTCAGGTTGAAAATTCTACCTTCATGTAGGATCTATGGGTGAGGGTGGTAAGGAAGGTCCTGGATCCATCCAGAGGCTGTGGTTAATGCCAATGTCCTTACTTGGATAAAGCCGTTGATGGGGGACAGTGTCGAATGCCTGGCTGAAATCTAGGATCACAATATCGGGCTGGCTTTTCTTATCAAGGACTTTTGCAAGCTTAATCTACAAGGCCGGCAAGTTGAGTATCACAGGATCTCCCCCGCGAAAACATGTTGACTATTCCGAGGATGTGAAGTTTTGTCGAGGTGATTTATGACATGTGATGTATGGATGTGCTCAAGTAGTTTACATGGGATGGATGTGAGCGATTTACTGGACGAGTTTGATGGATTTGTTCTATCCAATTCTTATAGATTGGGACGACGTTGGCGTTTCGCAAATCTATAGGTAACTCACTGAATCAATTGATTTCTAGAAGTTTGCAGAACTGGAGCAAGGCTATCAGAACAAGCCTTTAATATCTTAGCAGGAATCTTGTCAGGACCATAGCTTTTTTTGGTGAATGTGGACAAAAGTTCTGAACTCATAACGTGATCGTCACTTGCCAATGTAAGGAATGTTGTTCTCTCAACGAAGGCATGTCATTGATGTTTTTTTAGTGACAATGAACAAAATTGAGTTGTTTAGAGCTCTGCTTGTCAGAAAGGCTAATGATACCGCATGTCCACTCCACTGGTCAGGTGGGATTACCAAAGACTTCCTGACTTTTAGATTTTATGTAGTTCCAAAATGGCTTTGTGTTTTCACTTTTCAGGCTTTCGGGCTTGTGTGCTAGAAGAGAAACTGTTGATGCTTGAGATACATGACAGGAAGAGAAATTTACTGGTGTATGGTGTTGAAGAAAAAGAAAATGAAAACATAACAACTGTAATGCTTGATGTATGGCACCATAAGTTTTCATGTACAGAGGAACAGTTAAACAGAGGCATTGTTATGACTGCTTGACAATCAAGACTTGCTAGGCCCGACAGGGATGGAAATCTTCCTCCAAGACCAGTGATAATGCGCTTTGGATATGATTCCGACAGAGCATTCTTTGGTAACGTGAAAAAAATGAACGGGGGAGTAAACTTCGTGTATTAGAAGATCTACCACCAATCATGAAACGAGAACGTGGCAGACTTGCTTCCATTGCCTACAAGATAAGGAAAGAACAGCGTCAAATTACAAAAATTATTGTAGTTGGAACAAGGGTTGTGCTGCAGTACAAACCCCCAAATAGACCAGACTTAGACTGGAAAACTTATAGGGATTGAACTGATAGGGATTGAACTGAACTCATAAACATTACATATCGCAACAAAGTTTACAACAAAAGATGTGTTGTGTCATAAAAATCCAGCTGGTTGTGTTTGTTTATTTTGTGAGCATTAATTTGATTTACCATATGCTAGGTATTTTTATGCACAAATTAGATCTATACAATAAATAGCATCAAAAATATATAGTGATCAAGCTGGTCAAATAAAGAAACCAAACTGGCAGAGATAAATAGTAGATATGATACAAATGGAAACTATCAAGAAATCTTTAAAATATGTTAACATTTAATGAAACTAAAAATACAAGTTGATTATATTATTAATTGCTGTTCTGTTGATTTATTTTCATTTGATTCTTTCGGAGACCCAGGTGGTCTCTAGTTTATTTGATAATTTTTTGAAATTACATTGTAAAGAGTTATATAATTGCACTGTTTTAATCCTATTTTGTTGTGTTATGTTAGGTGGAAATTGTGTAAATTGCTCCAGGCCTATGGAATTATGTGTATGTGTTAAACAATTACATGTTTGTAATATATGTAAGAAAATGTGCTATGAAAACTATACAGTATAGTTGAAAATAATGAACAAACTGTCATACATCTCAAAATATTGAAAGTTGTAAACAGAAAGAAATTATGTGTAAATATGACAATATGTGCTTTAATCCACTTAGATTTCAGAGTAGGGCCTACTCTTGTAAATGAGGATGATGATATGTATGAGACAAATATGCACTGTTCCTATATCTTACCAAATCATTTTAAAGATACTGTAAACTCATATGAGACCGATTTTTCAATTCTGAATGCAAATATTCGAAGTATAAGCAAAAATTTTGATAAATTAAAAGAATGCTTGGATTCGCTTGACCATGACTTTACAATTATTGGTTTGTCAGAGACTCACCTAAAAAATAAACCTCATGAATACTACAATATCCCTGGCTATAATATTGAGAATACTAATCGAAAATATCGAGAAAAAGGAGGTGTATGTCTGTACATATCTGACACAGTAAAATATAAATTAAGGAATGATTTGTGTGAAGCCAACTTGAATTATGAATCATGTTTTATAGAAATTGAAAATATAAATAAGAAAAATATTATTGTTGGTGTAGTTTACAGATCACATACTGCAATTGACAACTTCAATAATGATTTTAGACCGATTGTACAGAAAATCAACGATGAAGACAAAATTAACTTTAAAATGGGCGATTTTAATATTGATTTGTTAAAGGATGACACAGATAGGCAAACTCAGCAGGGGGAAGCTGCCCCATGCCCCCTCTGGCTGCGCCACTGGTTGTGGTACTTCTTATTGTGTAATTTGCCAAATTTTATCTAGTGATTCTTGATTAATTCAAACTAGTTTCACGCCTGCTCAGGTTTTGAAATCCTTTGCTTTGAAGTACACACACTGGCCATAAGTATTGCAACATCCAGAAAACGAAATTCATAATCACCAATTGATTTCAAACTATACTATGGATTCTTGACCACTCAATACGTATTAAATTCCAAAGTTGTGTTTTTCAAACAGATGTTATTCCCCCCAAATCCAAGAGAGTGAAAAAACGTTTGATTTGATTGTCACGTTCCCTAAATATGGCGGATAAGCAAACGATAACTTGTCGATTGCACTCCAGAAGGAATATGGACACAGAAACAAAAGATATGGCTTCAAAACAGCCACTTAATGGATTGTACGGGTTCATTAGGGTTAACTTAAAATTTTTATGGGAGAAAATCATGGTGGTTGTGTGGACCGGAAACGAGATAAAGTCAATGGAAGATAGTGGTCTTTGAAATATTCGATAAATCCGAGACACCTGAAATGCAATTCTAATGATAACTCACGTGGTTTACGTAAATCATGTGTAAATTACGCGTTCACATTACATGACAAACAGCACAATGTCAACGGTGCCATTTAAAAGTTGTTTTCAGGGTATCACGTGGCCTCTTTCTTGCCATTAAATTTCCCGAGTCCAACGGTGGTAAAAGTGCTCCAATCTTTTATTGACATTATCTCATTTCCGGTCAATACAACCACACCAATTTTCGCCCTAAACATTTAGAGTAGACCCTGACAAACTCGTAAAGTTCATTTAGCGACTTAGCGGCGGCCATTTTGACGTTCCTCTGCCTGTATTCCTTCTGGAGTACAATCGGCAAGTTATCATTAGCCAGCTTCTTTAACCCGCCATATTAAGGGATAAAGAAAATCAAATTAAACGTTTGTCGCACCACTTGATTCTGGGAAACATCATCTGTTTAAAAACCCCACTTTGACAATAATTACGTAATGTCTAGTCAAGAACTCCTGATACAATTTTAAATCAATTTGTGAATATAAATTGCTTTTTCTGCATGTTGCAATACTTATGGCCTGTGTGTACATGTATGGAACTAATAATTCATACGTCTGTTTGCTGCACACGTGAGGTGCATAATCTGGTCCTAATCACAAGACTTTGTGAAGCAGTATGCTGGTACCAAAGTGAGGTGTATATAAATTTTTGTAGGAAAATAGCTTTTGTTTTCATGATGATGCAAATGCAGCCATGATACCAGATAGGATGTTCATACAATGTAATATTAAATTTTTAGCAGCCAAATAATTTGTTGCCAAATGTTCATGTACATAGATTTAATGAAGCTTATAATTGAAATCTTGTAGCAAACAAATTCAATAGACCAGTTAACACCCTACGTCACTTCTTTTGTTGCCTGCGAATCCATTTATGCGAATCGTTACGGTTTGGTCATTTTGTGACCACCATGTCAGATCTGACATATTATGACATATCAGATTGACACAGCCTAATCGGGATATAGGCAGGTAAGGGTTAGGGCGATATCGATTATGTTAGTCTCTTCAACGACGTAAACTTAATCTAAAACCGAAAAGGACGGGTTCCATTTATGATCATTAACGCGGCAGGGGGGTAGGACTGCCAACATAACAGCACCAGCAAATTTCAAAAAATGCATCAACTGTCGGGTGCTAGTCTGTTTCAAGAATTAAAGGTAGGAGGGCGCTCTTACGCAATCGAACGGGTTACACACAGACTGGACTAAAGGACAGCTGGTCACGAATTTAAATCTAAAATGAACGTTATTGGAAATACACTATTTTGCGGCGGGGTTAATCCACTAACCCCGACGGCATAACATACGTACACCTGATAGAAGCTGATAGCTTATGTATGCGACTACCCGGCTTTCAGCTAACGTCCAAGTCTAAAGTCTACACGGGATAAATTCCCAATTATCAATAAACGGAGCTAAACGGAATATAAAACCCGAATAGGCAGTGTCAGATATGTCAGATTTGACATGGGGGTCACAAAATTACCAACGGAAGCGTTATGGCCAATAGTATTAAAACTCTAATAAATGCCCGTGAACAGTCAGGCCGACCTATTTAAAGAAACCAGGCCCTAACATGTTTACAAACATTGATGTGAACTGGTCTATAGTCCACAACTTATACAAGCATACATACACACCTACGTACATATATACACACAGACACATGCTCCCACACCTCCAACCACCACCTCTACCAACCCTGACCCAACACACATTATGTGTCAGTCAGATATTTTTTTTTGGTAAACTTTTGGAATATCCAAGTTTATCACAGGTATTATGATGAATGCTACAAAAGCATCTGTTTTAAAAATGTGATGTTTGATTTCAGGTACACTAGGATTAAAATTAAAGGTACTCTTCTGTGTTATCAGAACACCCTTCTACTTTTTAGATTTTAAAACAGATTGCTGGTTTGGTTAGGAAGTTTGCACTTAAAGGCTGACTCAGGAACTTTTGAACCAATATATGTTTGTGTAGTATATAGTCAAACTAGAACTAAAGTACTAACCCAAAATGCTTAATTCTAAAGGTTAGAAGATGACTCGGATTTTCGTTTTTCATATTCTTTATGTACGTATAACGGTGCCTTAGGATAACCGGTATAACAAAAATTCCGGCGGAGCCCGGAAATTTAATTTTATACCAAAGTTGAGATTTTCTATATGAAGGACTTCGATGTGAGCTTAGTTATTTCACACTGTGAATATTATATTGAAAGCATTCTGTAATGCAAAAAAAAACACAAGTTGTTTGAAAATTGAGGGCCACCTACTCGGAATACTCTGAGCAGCCTTTAAAAATTTTGCTTGGGGGGGGGTTTTTTTCTTGTGTTCTGAAGGACAGCATTGAAATTTCAGGATATACACGGTACGATGATCACAGAAGTGGCCCACAGTTACTTGAGTAATCGCAGTGAATCTCTATACTGTGCAAATGGTCTAACTGTTGTATACATGATATGTACAGATAGTTACAATCGGGTTCTGCCTTTACGAATACCGTTAGCTTTCCTGAGCTAGCTAGGAAATTATAGCAAATTCAGGATGTGGTGCCATGAGATTTTTTTGGGTTTAGACTTTTGGTCAATTTGAAGTTTTTCTCACATTTGAGACTTCAAAAATATTGTGATTTTGGGCGCGTGTTGTGTGCATATTCTATAGTAGATTTCAAATTCCGTGAGACTCCATACATAAATCCATAGGGTGATGGTTAAGTCCCCGGCCATTGGAGGACTAGGCCTTTGTTGCCCACACAAAACATAATGTCCATGGTACAAATTTACGTTACAGAATCGGCCTTACTGGAAACCTATTGCATTCGTTCTACATTGGTCTATTCATGAGAGGGACTTTTCAAATCCGCTTTGGGCTAATCTCTTATACAAGTGGCCCACTTTTATGGCCAAAATAAAAAAATTAGTGTGTAGGTGTGCATGATATAAGAATGCATTTTTATCCAGTAGGGTTGTGGCCCCTACTGTGATAAAGAATGATATTTGGTAGTGTCAAAGGAAATATGTTAAAAAAACAACATTTAATGAAATATTTTTTTTTTTTTTTAATTGTTAAATATAATTCAAATGAAACATCCAAGCTATCTTAGATGTGAAACAATGTATTTATGTCAACATTCATTTACTAGTTATATTATATACATTGTATGCGTACCACAACTTTTTCTACCTGTATCCATTAAAATATTCCCTCTTACCTCTCACGGCGAATAGAAGGACCTAAAAACTTTAAGAGGGTTCACTTATTTTGCAATCTACTATTAAAGCAGTCGATGTCCCTGTTTTTAGTATCAATGATGTTTGTGCCAAATGACCACATGGTTGCCTGGGATTAGCTACCCAGAGGGAGGTGCGGTGTCATTGTCAAAAACTGCCTTCAGTTGGGATTGTGTATTTATGTCCATCACACTCTCATTGAAGCTTGGTTCTCATGATACCACACCCGCACTCATCAGGTGTTATCACTTGAGTTTCACATACATGCATAGTAATGATTGGGTAATATGAACATTTGGATTGACAGCTTTCGCTTACTCTTCAGAGTGTTTACTTTAATGTATAATATTCATTGTTTCATGTAAGAACAGTCCATATTTTATGTAGCTTTATTATGGGGTAAATAGCTTTCCTTTTGGACTTTCGCATCCGTGATCTCGCTGCTCTGGCCGGCGGGGGGGGGGGGGGGGGGGGGGGGTTCTGTGACTGTCCGCCGTCACCTGTCTGGCTTGTTTGATGCGCCCCTGTTGGTTGGAGCGGTGCCAGCTGGCGAGAAGGTTAATGGTAAGGTCTGGCGCTGTAAATGAGGAGCGCGAATGACCTGACATGCCTGTGAGGTGTGATTAAAGATTGATTAAAAGGATTTCCACAACTAAAGCGAGTCTCTATCTCTACCTTGAGTCTTTATTTCCCTGAGAGTCCGGTGGAGGGACGCAACGCAACCACCGCGGGGTTGACATGACAATCGTCATACGTTAAGAAAAACAGCATAGTAACACCACCCACGCGTAATGCAATGTCCATGCTGCTTAGGTCGTTCGTATCCCATGCACCACAAACCCCCTTAAAAAAAACATACTTAAACAACCGCATAACTTTTCTTGACATACGGAACTGTCACCATTCAATCGGACCTTCACATCATAAAAAAGCGGACCTTTGTCATTTTTGCACCCCCCCCCCCGGCTACGTCCATGAGCAAGAGATGATAATCACCCTGCATCGCATATTGCGACATCATTCTACACAAAAAAAGTGAACAATAGGACTCTCAAATTCAAATCGTTCATCTTGATTGCCAATGATCACATTGAAATTACACTCGTTGCGAATCCGTAACATGAGATGTTTTTTTAATTTCGCTTCTATCCTACATTTGTTTGCACCACCATGTATGAAGTGAAGGGGTCAGAGGACTCCCCCTTCATGCACGCTGTACGCGCCATTGATTGCGCGTGAATCGCGCATTTTCTTTTTGCCCAACCTTTTCGGTCAAGATGTATTCAGATTTTTCCTGACCCCTTGTGTCTGTTCAAAGAATCTATTTGAATTTAAAACAGAGAATAGGGGTCTGACAACCTGAATCAACATCTATGTTTGGCTGACAGAAGTCAACAAAGGACAAAGTCCAGTGGAAGGAGTTGTACATAGTGAAACATAACCAAAAAAACACCTGAGTATAACGTCTTTGTTTTACTAAATTTAATTGTCATAAAGAATTCCATTGAGCAATAAAGACTGTTAAAAAGAGTTTCATAAGTTGGAGATTTAAGTTCATGTATTATTCATACAGAACCAATATTGTGAAACAGTTTTGTTCATCCTTAGAAGACAGATCGCTCATCATCATGGACAAAATGGTCTGGTTAGTGTCAACATTTTGAATTTGGTTCTCAATGAATAAAATTGCAACTTAAATTAGAAAATTTGGTACCGGTTCTTTAAGAATGTAGTACATTATTAGGCCATCCATCCCAATAACATGTTTAATTCCATTTTCCAATCTATTTCGGAGACTTTTTGTAGAGCTTCCTCGAACAGTTTTTGAACAGATTTTAGTTTAAAGTCCTTGTTATGTTTGGCAACATAAGCTTTTATTTGTGACCAAATGAGTTCTATTGGGTTAAGATCAGGGTGATAATGAGGAAGACGAACTATTTCAAGGCCTAACCAGGTCAAAATTTTAGTTGATCCCAGTTGAAAGTTGTTCCATTTTCCGTGACGGAACTAACTTGTTTCAACTGTTTTTAACTGTTTGTAACTGGTCTTAACTGAGTTCAACTGGTCAGTAAAACATAGTTGAAAATTGTTCCATTTTCCGTCACGGAATCAACTGATTCAACTGGATATTCACCTGGGATCAACTGGATTTCAACTGGTTCCAGTTGAAACCAGTTCACCTGTGATCAACTGGAATTTTGACCTGGGTAATATGCTTTGGGCAGATCAAATCGCCTACAAATTCTTGCACATACCCTGTACATGTCTACCTAATGTATTTTGTGTACTTTGGACAGTCAAATGCAACCTGATCACGCCAAGAAAAATATTGATGGCCTGCCTTCTTTAAATCCCAACCACAACTGGCATGGCAGTGACCATTATGCTACTCTCATTTAATCCTCTAAGACATTTTTCAAAATCTAATGATTGTTGTGAAGCTTATTATTGCCCCTCATACATCAAAGCTTATACCTTGTGTGCCGAACACACCGGGTGCCGCAATACCCGGGTGCCGAAAGTTTCCCGTCCTATCAGAACGCCGAAGTACCCGG
The DNA here is from genome assembly GCA_023653785.1 of Ophioderma brevispina. Classification (NCBI taxonomy): domain Eukaryota; kingdom Metazoa; phylum Echinodermata; class Ophiuroidea; order Amphilepidida; family Ophiodermatidae; genus Ophioderma; species Ophioderma brevispina. Next base: position 9,251 of record JAMKCH010035359.1, on the reverse strand, counting down.
CATTCGCAGAGAAGTGCAAAATAACGCGCTACGTTGATGTGTAAGCACTGTTTTAACGCATTTTTCGTGATTTTATGGACAATGTCTACACGGAACTCATTAAAATCAGGCGTTTGCATTAGGAAACAAACATGTAATGTAATAGTAGACGTAAATACGATCTTGTACCGCATCCAAAAGCACCCACATAGACCCATGAAGACCCCTTGCAACGACGTTTAGCAAGGTTAGCCGATTCGGAACCAATGTATACGTAAAATGAGAGACTATTTGCGCGATCCCCGCAATGCAATCTCATTCGGTGCCCATTTCCATCCGGGAACTTGTACCAATAGGTCAATGTTTTACACTAAAATTTGTTGTTCGTTCGCGTCGCCGACAGATGCCTAAAATTACAATAAAGTACCTTGTTTTCACGGGAAAGTTACTCTTACAAAAATGTGAAAATATCTATGGAACAAAAACAATCGAGGCCCTGGTGTTGAATTCACGACAAACAGTGATATTTTCGATCGTACTGTGCCCTACTTGTTACCTGCCGGACTATTTTACAACTGTCGTGTCCACGTCACAGATAGGGTAAGTTTTCTGCTACTTTAGTTACGCTCCTCACCGTGTTTTTTTTAGCCAACTTGAGGCTGTTAAAAGTTCCCGGATGGAAATGGGGCACCGAATGAAGATGCATTTCGGGGATTTGCCAATAGTCGATTGATATATATATGGCTCCATGTAAAGGCCCCCTTGATTTATAGGCCGGTTCAAAACGTGTTGGTTTGGGGTTGGGGTTATTGGGCCTATAGTACCTAGGGTTAAGATTAGGGTTAGGAAGTAGGTTAGGGGTGTGGTTATTGGTCCTGTGCGTGAGTTCAAACATTTGGATTAGACACCATGGTGAGTTTTCTACTTGAACAAATAAGGGGTTATGTGATTTTATTTTTTTTTTTTCTGATGGAGGGGGGGGTCATAAATTTATTATCCTGTAACCAAGCACGGACTGCAATATCAGCAGTAAATCAATATGATGTACCCCGATTGGGTGTGTGTGATGGTGTATTGGTTCAGCAATAGGGCCCTATGTTAATTTTACATTGGGGTTATGCAATTTTTCCAACCCATCTTTTCATTTTGTCCGGCCTCCTCCCTTGTAAATAAATGAACGGGCCCTAAAATTATAGTTTTAAAGGCATATTTACAGCCTTCGTACGAGCTGATCAACTGAACACCTATTTCGTTTCATCCTGTGCCCGTACAAGCCAATGGGGACAAAAGAACTTAGTTTCCATCCAACAACCGCGCACGCTTGAAATAAGTATCCCTCTTTGCAGAACACGGGGATAACCCATTGTTTCGGCAAGTACCCTGCCGTTCGGCAGGGTAATAACGTAACCCTATCCGCAATTTCGGCACGAATAATTGCCCAAACACCTGGCGTTTCGGCAATAACCCCTGCCGCACGGCAAGGTCATATGCCGAAAGACCGGGTGTTGCGGCATAGCCCGGTATTTCGGAGCAGCAACCTTCCACGCAAATGGTATGGTGGCAATATTCGGGTTGGATCGACTATAAATTTCAATTCAAATTGAATGCATCGAAATGAAAAACTACAAAATTTCCAATGAATAAACAAAATAACACTATTTCAAGGTGAATTTCTTTAAGTATTGGCAATATTTGTTTTTAATAGTCATGCTAAATTTTGTTTAGTAGTCAGTATGCCAATGACTACTACAATGGTGTCTGATTCCTTTTGTTGGAACAAAATTCAAATACACCAATCAATTTCCCTTAAACTGGAGAAAATTTAAAGTTTCGATTGCACAGACCAATACAGACGCCTTTCATGTAGTCACAGTTCTCATTCGATCCATAGGCAATGGTTTTTCACATTTAATAGGAGGCCTATCCTCATTATGAGGGTATTGTTTTTTACACTTAAATGCCGCACAAAATATCAATGCATGGTTTGCGTATCACCCGGGGGGGGGGTCACTTGTTTCAAGGTGGATATAATGCTGTGAACATGGGCTTTCACAATTCACAACCATAACACGTTATTTGCACCGCCTAAAAACAAGGCTAACAACATACCCTAAACAAGTATTTATCTGTTTAATGATACCCTCAACAAGTCGCAATGCATTGAATCGTAATATAATACCCTTTATTATCTTGCTTTGCTTTACTTACCTCCCAAGTTCCGATAAAATATTTTTGGATGATTTTTTGATCCCTACTTAATGAGGATATAACATGATATTTCACGGTTAATGAAAAACATACCCTTTTTCCATGTTTTGCTGTTTTGACACCCCCTAAACCTGTACGCGCGTACATCGCCATTTGGAAAAAAGACACCTTTTTACGCGTTTTCTTGTTCACGGATCATTCCATATCCACCCTTGAATACAATTGGCCCCCCGGCGTAAACACCAACTTGTCTTCAAACAAAACCCAAATCCGTGCAAACGCAAATAGAAAAAACACAACATCTTACGCGATCAATAAACTGTTAACATACGTCAACAGTGAAGCATAATAGCACATTTTTTTTGAGAGCGCCCCCAATGTTTCCAAAAAAAATTGAATTTTTACACGCTGTGGAAAACGCCTTCCAACTGAAATATCCGTAAATAGCACCATGTAAGTGTCTACGCTCATCCATTATGTTTATTGGTTCAGGCAAGTCAAGTTGGAAAGTAATTTTTCTTTGAGGTGGCATTATTTCATCATGGACGGACATAATAAACTTAGCATTTCCAGCTCTGCCGTTAAGTACAATCTGGGATCCTAATTTTAATTACAAAATCGCTTATTTTATGATAAATATGCATTTTTGAGCATTCTCGTTCGCAGGTATAGTTTCCTAGACAATCACCAATATAACTCTGCAAAAATATCAAATTTTGAAAATTGGGGGCGCTCTTCAAAATGTGCTGTTATTGTTTTAAGTGTGTCTACTTGCACCTATCACGCACATGAACCAATGTACCCTCATTATCGGGACTGTGACTACGTAAAAGCGTCTGTATTGGTCTGTGGTAGATTATTTGTGCGACTTTCATGACTTCATGTGCAACCACCAAATGGGCTAAAATTTTACATTGTTTTTAAGTACATATAGTGCAGGATTAGAATAAGGGGTGAGGTGGGGAGTTTGTGCCAGTGTACGTTGTTAATTACATAGTTATAATGTTGTTACAGAGTTCCCAGCTGGAAGACATGGACAATTTACTTCACTTTTCCCAACCTGGGAAACTCATGGAATTTGAAAAATCAGGAAAAACAAACTGGAATTTGGGTGGCTTATGAGTGTGCACATGTCATGCACCTCTCAAGCTCCCTTTGAGTTGGAGAAATGGGTTATATTTCTCATGAAATTTTGAAAATTCTCAGGGAAATATTATGTAATTTATTTTCCCCAAAAAGCTTTGTAAAGATAGTCAATGCAGGCCTGGAAATATGCAGCAATTGAAGCAGCTTTAAAACTTAAATTGATATGTTGATATTGAAATTATGTGATGCGCCGCAACAAGTTTTACAACACACGCTGTCACCACAGTTTCAATGCCTATATTTGTTCAATGTTTAAAGGTGATCCTCATTGCTCGGACGGCATATATTAAGCTATATACACCAATGGAAAGCTTATTTTATATGTAACGGTGTCATATTTATGCTACTCACGATTTGGTTACAAGAGCCAAAATGAAAATCGTCTTTCAAGCAACACCACTTCAGCGAAAGTCAATATTATTGACTTGGGCGCTGTGAGGTGGTGACGTCACCGATTGTGTAATCGTCTATGCAAGTAAACCAAATCCCATTTACTTGTATCGCTCGCTTCTGCGCTTCCGAAGACTTACCATTGTTTTCTCTAAAATTTGATCAACTAAATCAGAGTTATGAGCAATACAGATACAGAAAACTATTTGTTGATGTATCTGGTAGATTTGATGGCTCTGTCCCACAGAGAAGGCGGTTTCAGTCGGCATTTTATACATACTGAATTCCTTGCTGCAATTTGTTATGGTTAACAAATTGTCGCTAGTTAAAGTAATTACCGCCAAGTTACGCTCGATGAGCCAAAACTTTACCGGAAACCCAATAGCAAAACCAACAGTGATTTATTAAAAAAGGTTCAATAACCATTATTGTGTGACTGTTTCCCGGTGTGAGAAAAGTAGATTAAGATATTTCCGTTACTCCCCCTGATAGCGCCTATACCTCATGCAATTCCATCGGTTAGCAAAAGAGGGTGTAACTTAAATCAATGGAAGAGCCGTGTCATTATACGCACGCGGTAGTTTTTGACCACCACTCATGCTCCAGGGGCAGGTCTCCCTCACTTACCTCAAAGGGCAGCTATTTATTTTTCATGCTCCAGGAGCATGAGTGGTGGTCAAAATCCCACACTTTCGTGTAAACACAGCGGCCTCTGAGCTCTGCTCGCTACTCACGATTCATCGTAAGCGATGAGAATTCAAGCGATTTTTTTCACATTTCTTGCACACTTAAGAAGCCGGGAATTATAATTACCAGTCTACAGAGATCAAGGAACCTAGTCAACCAACATTTATCGCTATATTGGCGAAATTCAAAAGAGAAGAGGAGCGATTTGGTGTTCCTTTACATTGGAAGATGCATTGCGCAACAAGACTTGTGCAATCGCCTACGTCACACGAATTTGCCAAGGTCAGAGAAGGAAAGCTTGAGCGTATTTTTGGGCGTAAATCGCAACGAAATATAGGGTTAGTTTTTAGCTTATAGCGGCTATATTATACGATTATTTTTTGGGGGTTATATTTATTGGAGCCTGAAATATAGTTAACTTTTAACCCCACCAGGGGTCGTTCTTCAACCATATTTTCCATTCAAATTTTTGACTGACCCCGCGGGGTCATATTTAACCCTTTTTTAGTCGGTGCATAGTTGACTTGGAAAGCGGGATCAAAAATGACCCTTTCGGGGTCGAACTTTGACCACGTAGTTTTTAGAGTGTGTGTAGCGGTCAGTGATATGCGTCGCTGGCGTTCCTCAGTGATCTCTATACAATGGATTAGTAACCTGGATTCGTACTTCAAACCATTCTCGGCCATTATTGGAAATATGCAGGAGATTAATTAAGAGCCGGGTCATTTACACAAAACTGTTTCTATTGAAATATATCTATAATAAGCGACATAACAGAGTACAGAATCAAGCCAATCCAATTTACAACTTTTGGTAAACAGGTGTTTCTGGGATGCTATTGTTTTGGGTATACAGTTATAGTTGGGCATGTAATGGGTTCCCGTGCACTCCCAATTTTTGGATGCCTTTTTGGGTCCTTTAACACACTTCAGATGTTATAGTGGAGGAGCTAGGACCCAGGTCAAACATCATCGTTTACCCCTCACTACAGAAAAGGTTTCACACCTTTGGTAGTTAGTATGGACCCTCTATATCAACACTAGGTAGGTAGTACTCTCAAACTGTGGTGTCACTTTTTCAATAGGGGCCAATTTAAGTTTACACAGGGGTCAAACTTCTAAAATGCTCCAGTCATGTTGAAATGTATGCCATATTGTCCGTCTAGTCATAAGGATTCCAAAAATGTATAGTTTGTACCATCTATGACCAATGGTTTTGGAGTTATAGGGTAAAAATGGCTAAAATGGTAAAAAAAAGGTCAATTTCTATTTGTACAGGGGTAAAAATTTGAAGTTGCTCCAATTTTGTTGAAAATGATAGAAGTTGTTCATCTAGCTTAATGAGTTAAAATAAGGAATAGTTTGTATCATCTGCAATGCATAGTTACCATGTTATGGGACAAAATAGGTCATAGGTCAACATACCCAATTGGTGTTGACCTTCTTTGACTCTTATCTCCATTTAACAAAATATACCTTTTCGGAGTCCTCTTACCTCAGGCAATAACTTGCAAGTATTTAAAATATAATCAGATTAACTTTTAATGTTGACCCCTGTACAAATTGAGATTGACCTTTTTTACCAATTTAGCCATTTTTACCTTATAACTCCAAAACCAATGGTCGTAGGTGGTACAAACTATACATTTTTGGAATCCTAATGATTAGATGGACAATATGGCATACATTTCAACATGATTGGGGCATTTTAAAAGTTTGACCCCTGTGTAAACTTAAATTGGCCCCTATTGAAAAATTGATACCACAATTTGAGAGCACTACCTACCTAGCATTGATGTAGAGGGTCCATACTAACTACCAAAGGTGTTAAACCTTTTCTGTAGTGGGAGGTAAACGAATTCCTTAAATAAGGCCCTATGATATTCTGCTCCTCCTCTATTAACAGTTAAAAAGGGAGGGCTCTTGAGATATCCAAGATGGTCGCCCAAAATGGTCAAATTAAAAAAAAAAAAAAAGTCATCGGCCTAAAATTGGATAAAAGCATAAATGAAATCATGAACTATATGCTTTTTAGCTTTGCCAATTCATTTGTGGTAATTTCAGTGTTTTACTATACATGAAATGCAAGATGGCGTCCAATATGGACGCCAAAATTGAAACATTTATGAAAAGTTCATTGTCCCAAAATAATCATAAATATAACAAAGAAACCACAAAATATTATGTTAGTATAGTCAAAAACCCATGCTATGTATATTGGCAATGTTATCTCATTCAAATCCAAGATGCTGGCCAAAAATCATCCAAAATGGCCGACAAAAATGTGAAAATTGTGAATAAAATCATAGTTTTGCCAGAAATAATTGTTAATATGGTAAAGAAACCACATGATATCACGGGCCATTGTGAAGATATGCCAAGCAATATTTGTAATATCGTCTTGCTTTTGAAAAATGTTTGAACTTTTTATCAATTTCTTAATTTTGGCGGCCATATTGGACGCCATCTTAAATTTGATGTATAGAAGTAAACTAAATTTGCCACAAATGAATTGCAAAAGCTAAAAAAGCATATATCTAATGACTTCATTTACGCGCTTATCCAAAATTTAGGCCGATATAATATATTTTTTTTAAATGACCATTTTGTCGGCCATCTTGAATATCTCAAAAGCACTGACTTTTTTCACTGTTAACATCTGAAATGGGTTAAAGGACCCTTAAAGGCTTCAAAAGTTTGGTTTGGTTAAGTAGTGTTGGGGTGCACGGGAACCCCCTCACAGGCCCTCCTATTAATGTTGTGTAGCCAATCTAGCGACGTTCTTACTGCATATACATGGTAAAATATACTTATCGGTATGTGGGATAATGTTTAGCACAAAACTGTATTTTGTTGAGTGTTAGTGCAAATACTTGTTCTTTTAATTAAGAAATACCCCATATCTCTCAATGAAATGGAACTAAATAATAATAACTATTGAACTAAAACTGCAAGTACCCTTGGTGGTAGGCCTGGATGAAAGAAATCGATCAAATTCTGGTCATCATTTCAAATCTGGACTCAAAACATTCCTTTTTAATGCTGCATAATATGATGACTAAAATGATTGTGTTTCTATTTTTATTGTTTGATGATTCATTCGTTCTGCTTTTTGTCAAACAACTTTGATGGTTGAAAATATTTACTTCAGCTATTTTGTTTGTCCTACATGCACTTGCCGTACTTGTCTTGTTTATTTACTTGCTCCTGCGCCTTTATTATTATTATTATTGTTATTATTATTATTATAAGACTAATTCAACATTAAGGGGAAATATCTTTTGTCATGCACGAAAGTTGGCTTTAAGGCGAAATGCTGTGTCCCCTTAGGGCATCTAATGTTTACGTTTATTCCGTCAAAGGATATGAATAGTAATTTATGCAAATGAGGTAAACAAAGGATATGAGTATTAATTAATTTAAATAACAAAAAGAGCTCATTATAAACTATTGAACGATCAATATTTCCCCGTATTCCACTCTTAGGATGATGATGATGATGATGATGATGATGATGATGATGATGATGATGATGATGATGATGATGATGATGATGATAAAACCTCATATGTAACATTTTCGGGAGACACCAAAAACCGAGTAATTTCCTGTAATGCCTTGCACAAGAAAGATTTTCCTTTCTAAATATATTTAGATAATTATTTGCTCTAGAATCTGAAATACATTGGAATATGATTATACTATACTACCATATTTTGCTGAAATTCGCACTAGAACCTGAATGTGACCAACATAGCCACATATGAAGTTTTTAGCACGGTGCCACTTTTTTACATAATGGGGTTTTGCATTTGACCTCTGGAAATTCATATTAGGTTTTTTCCCGCCCAGCGAGATATGTCCATATTGGGCACCGACATTCTTTCACATATCCATGAGTTTCGGTAGGATTTTTTGCGTTTCATGGGTTCGTCCGCGAAATTTGAATCGTAGTATATACGGAAAATGTTTGCTGAGCGCTTGTTACGATTTAAAACCAGTTGGTGACTACGGTGCGTTCGCGAACAATGGACGTTTTTTTTTTGTTTGTTTGTTTTTAGAGAGTCGTAGAAATACCTTTTCCCTTTTTCTTTCGCTAACTTACTAGCGAAGACTTGCACTTTGATTTTGTAAAGATCAAAAACTCGGAACGATCATAGATGGACAAATAAATTGTGCACTTTTTAAGGCTGGACTCAATATTTTGAAATGTTTTTGTTTGGAATTAAGTAATCATCTGAAATACTCAATGCCACCATAAAGATTGAGATGAAACGTTGTGATGTAGTAAATATTTATATGTGTAGTATAACAGTACCATAGGATAGGCCTACTGTATAAAAATTCTGGATGTGGAATTTTATTACATAATTGAGAATTTCTATATGAAGGACATCAATTGAGCTTAGCAATTTCACACAGTGATTAGTATGCATGGACAAGCATTTTTTACATGGAAAAAATAAGATTTGTTCACTTTCCACACACTACGAGTGTGCTACGTGTACTCATGACCACACGTAGTTTTAATCGTAAATCTGGCTTACTCGTAGGACACACGTAGTCTACGTCCAAGTTTCACGAACGCGTAAAAATCTTAGTAGTAACTTTCGTCGCAACTAGGGCTACGTCAGCCTTACGACCTTCTTTCCCGCGAACGAACCCCATGATACTTCAAAACCAAAACTCGCTCCTCTCCAGGTTGTTGTACGGTCATGAGTCTCATCTATCAACAACATTATGTCGTTGTTTATACCTTTATGTTTAAGCCAGAACTTACTAACGCCAGAACTTACTAACGATGTTAAAGCCAGAACTTACTAACGCCAGAACTTACTAACG
>JAMKCH010035358.1:0-15421 GCA_023653785.1 Ophioderma brevispina | reverse complement strand
ATATATATTTTTCCTTAACTCAGAAACAGGATATTGCCACCAAATGGAGCCTTCTATGTTGCCCAGAATCCAGATATTGAGCGAAGTAAAAATATCTTAAAAATGGCAGCCATTTTAAAATTCAAGATGGCTGCCGAATGGAAATCAATGGTCACTTTCTGGCTGTAATATATGTGTTCCTTGACATCACAAACATGGTTATTGTCACCAATTGGAGCTTTTCATGTTGCTCCTAATCCAGAATTGGGCGAAGTATATGTTAAAAAGGGGGCCATTTTGAATTCAAGATGGCCGCCTAATGACACATCTGTGGATTTTTTTGACGATAATATTTGCTTCACTGCACATCACAAACATTGGTATTTTATACACCACCAGCTTGAACCTTCTAGGTTGCTCAGAGGTCCCGATATAGAGCAAACTATGTTGAAATGGCGCCATTTGAAATTTCGGATGTTCCGCCGTGAAGAAACATTCTGCGGATCTTCTGATTTGATATTTGTGTTTTCTTGACATCTAAACTGGGTATTGCCCCCAACTTGAGCCTTCTATGTTCTCAGAATTCCAGATATCAAGCAAAATTTGTTGAAAAAATGGCAGCCTTTTTTAAAACCAAGATGGCCGCCAAAACGGAAGGGATAAAAAAAGGGTAACAATTTTATTTGGATTTCGCGAACATTATCTACATTTAAGACCCAAAATTCAAAGTTAGTCAAAAAGCCCACAAATCTCAAACCATCAACACACAGCCCCATACTAACTTACCCTTGAAATGTCATTTATATATATCACGATCACTATCACCTTTAATAACAGTTCCATCTTGTCTTCATCTGATTTTTAGCTGCAGGAAATGCTTCGACCTTACATTCCAAAATAACATGCCATATAGCCACTCTGAGGTACAGTATTGGTGGCAGTTACTCGAAGGCTTACTACAAGACTGTTAAACAATAAGAATGTTAGTAATTTATTTTCATATAAAAGGAAACATTTGAAGCATGAAATATTGGACATTTTATTGATATGGTTAAAAAAGTTGAGGTATCTTATAACGAATATATTAAAGAGATTGCGTATATACGCATATGATTCTATATAGCAGAGAGATGGCCTATATGCATGTTCTGCATACTCCCTGCATCTGGCCATCTCCTTCTAATAATAATATAATATAATAAATAGCAGAGATTTATCTAGCGCCTTATGCTATTGGCCTCTAAGCCGCTTTCACAAATGGCCGCTGATCATCACTGTGGGCCCAACCATACCATACACCATTTCGCCTCATTTCAAGGGATGCAGCAGATTGGGATCAGCGCGTTCCCTTATCAGCAATCATACATCGAGATAACCTCGCACCGGGAACCATCTTCCCAATTATCCATGGTAAATAGGGACCACAAGCGGTAAGTTCTTGACCAGGGAAAGTACAAAGATCGCTTGAATCGCACGGGGCTCGAACGTGACATCTACTACATAATAATAATTAACGGCCGCTCTTGACAGACACTCTTAATAGATACTTAAATCATTACTCTCTCTATCTCACCCTAGTTAACACGAGGCCCGGGTTCGGACCGTGTATTTTTCCGTCTTTATTTAATATTCAATGCTCGCTAGTTCTCCAAGTTTCTATATAATATTTATAAAGAGGACCCTTCACATGATGTCAACAGGACAACCCAAACAATGCGAACAATACAGAACAAGGGCGGTGTTTTGTATCTCTCCATGCGGGATGATCTGAAGGATAACCAAAAGTCCCTTCAACAGACTTATAGCTTCCGTAGAGGAGTCATATATGGCTATAACAGGCAGGTTTACGTTGATTCATACAAAAAGAGATTTGATATCTTTAGGTAAAGGTTCGCATAGTAATATCTTTGATGAACGAGCTACGTTAAATCGTCAGAATGTTAACCGCAGTGTCAGATTTATAACGAGGATAGGTTGGTTAAGCAATTTTCTCGTATAGGTTCTTTCACGGAAAGGTCATCATGGTTGAATGAACTTTTTGTTTGCCCTCAAAATCATCCAAGCATGCTAGAAAATCATGCACCTGGTTCACCTAAGTATTTCAGATATTTCTGCATGTGATTCCTTTGTATCCCTGCATGCTTGGTTGTTCGGAGGACGGTCTGGGGCAGTTGACCTCTGATATCCTGTTAAAGCGCCCTATAGAGGGTTTATTCCCTTCCTGTGCTTCCATTTCGTATCGTCGTGAATCTTCACCAGGCTTCCGGTACTGTTTTTACGGCACATACCTGATACAAACTGCAAAGCGTTGTCGAACGTTGTTTGGATTGAACTCAGTCTATTTCCACCTTCCCCTGTATTTTCGGACTACTTGATGATGAAGATATCAGCCAGGCTTCAAAATAACAATTTGATTTCAACCAATGTTGTCAAAACCTTGACCGTAAGCTCAGTTCGAAACGTCGAATTTTGGGCAGATCGTCTTTTTTAATATTGGGCATTAAGTAATATTGGACTTGGATGATCCCTACAATTTGTATATATAAACAAACGACTGACAATGGGAAACGGCGTTTTTTTTTAGTTAACATTCATTTTCTTTCATATTTACTGAATATGAAATACTTTGCATAAGTTGTTGGTGGGAGGGTGCCGCGAAGAACATTCCCGTGCACGGATGTCGCGTCCATCGCTCGTCGCCACAAGGATGCAAACTGGTGTTTTTCAGGCTCGTTCTGCCACGCTATAGACCCCACTCCACTGCACTGTTTGAACGAGCTGCCGGGTGCACGTCAACGCGAATTTCATTCGATATTTATTTTGTGTGAGGCATATTTTAAATATTATCAGCTTGTTTGTTGACCCAAGTAGCTCAAAAGGCGTGTACTTAAAAATATTTTCCGAATATTAATTTTCTAACGGGGTTCTACGCCAATTTCCAGAGTACGGAGAACGACTTTTTCATTTTCAACATCATTTGCTACAAGGGAGAAGGAACTCCAAGTTGACGCTTCGGTCCTAATCCATGTTGTTTTTTGCTTGTAAATCTCATCTTATTTTTTTCCTGAAAATGATGATTGTCTCCTCCTACTACCACTGAAAGCTTCCGTCACACTTTTCTTTCTTTCTTTTTTAAATATAACTGCAAAGTGTCAAAAAAATCTGTGGCAAATAGTTTGACTGTGTCAGATCTCCATCTAACAACAGGAAAATGTACGGTCGTTCAAGCGGTGCCTGGTTAGCAGTCGACACTCACTGTTCTTTGTGACCGTAAGCCATGGTGTTTGCTCACGCTTAATCGCCGATCGATAAAAAAAGGAATAACTCTTATTGGTGTTTTGTTCTTCCTATAAGGTGATATCCGGTAACTTAAAACAGAAGCAAAAGCAAAAACGAATTTAGATTGTTGATCGCTTCTATAAATTCCCCGATACTAAGTCTATTGTCTTGATATTTGCAGACTTTGTAATAAAACTGTATAAAAGTTGAAAGTTTGTCAATATACAACATATTTTGTTAGAAAGAATGGCAGTTACATAATCCATGCAAATTTTAAGTACACATCATTTAGATTTGGGTGGTGAAAGGGTTTTATTAAAAAAAAAATGATATCTTAAATGTATATGTATGGATTGTCGTTTAGAAGCTCGTTTTATTCCTCTTCTGAATAAAAATTAAAAGTCTGCATTTAAATCTCCCAAGTATTGGATATTTATGAAGACCAGTTGCCCTATGGGCGTTTCTTTTTTGTGTTAATTAAAAAAATATCGTAATAAGGGCCGGTGGCATAATAATGCATTGTTAAAGATGTGTGATCCGTTGTAAGCGAACTGAGAGTCTCCGAAAAAAACATTATACGGAATAAACCGCGACCTTATTCGACGAGACTATTGAATTCAGTGCTGAAAATGATTCGTGCAGAACACAATGGACAGGATGACTATGGAATTCTACACCATAAGTCTCGCAAGTTCGTGACATCGTGACCGTTGAATGGCATCAAAAAATCAATTCGATATCTTGTACACGGCAGATATTAACTTAACGAAACATGCGATCTCTCGGAGTTACACACTCTATGCATTTTTATTCTTTAACACCACAAGCATATCATTAAATATTGAAGGCAATGCATGTCTCTAAAAGTGACTGTAAGCTGTGACTGATTGCAATGGCATAACTTTTACAACTTGGGCTATCACGTGATCAATTTACTATTTATGATGCAGCAATAAGATATAGCAATGCTAGCTATTAATAAATTTCCGGGGAATATATAGCTCCAGGTTATGTACGCTTTTTTACTGCAATTTTGAACATATTGCGGAATAAAAATTCATATCAAAATTAGCTAATGTTATTTATTTTTACAATTTGATCCTTTAGCCACATTTTTTTGTATCAATGATGCATTCGCGTACATCAATGATATTAAATCAAAAGGTAGATATAAAAATCCAATCATAAACTAAGAAATATATCACTTCACCTCTCTGATTCTACTATATTTCATTTCATTAATGTTTAAATATTGTTATAATACCTCCATTTTGTGATTAAAAATATTAATTTGATTATCAATTTTATTTGAGAAAAAGATTTCTCACGGGAAAAAACTTTGTTTATGATAAAAAGTGAGCAGGGGATTTCCAAGTGCTATATTGAGCTCACACCTGTTACTTACAACTAGATAGGTTGCACAATAGGGGAAATGGGTATTCCCCAAGATGTAAACTTAGAAACTGAGTCAACTGGTTTTTGCTTTGAGATCAAAACATGTTGCAAAGTAGGTAATCCCCCATGAAGTTATAATTTTGAGGTGATGCAATGTAGATGATGTAATTTATATGTGACATCTATTTTTTTTTTGACAGTGCTAGGTTATGTTTATGCATGATAATGTTGTAATACCTATTTTTAGGTATTAGGAAAGGGGAATCTAGCTGTGAATAGTTATATACTTGTCACTGGAAGGACTCCGGCCAGCAGTTGTAATCAGGAGCTATACAGTATAGTTATAGCTAGTTTTAATCTACAATAATGGTAGATTTATGCTCTACATCTTGTCAGGATTTATAATACTTTGGAAACCGCCGGAGCGTGAAAGCTGAATTGGTGCTTGTCGTATTTTAAGCCAAAAGAGCTTCAGTTTTTGGAAACAAAACTTGGATTCAGTTTTTGGTCCTATATGAGGACATTAGCGACAGACTGATGGTGGTAGAATACCTGGATTGTATTGCAGAATATTAGTGTCGTCGAGGGAAAACTGGAACTCTTTGCTTTCATATCTGCCAATACACTCTGTAAATTATGATAAGATTTCTACCCCACTCTACTATCAACTTATTGAATAAACGAATGAGCGAATATGGAGCAGCTGAATTTCTTCAGCGAAAACCCTCTGTAAAGAAATTTCAGAAAAGTTTGAAGTATAGCTCGTATTCACCAATGTTTTTGCGTTGTGATAAAGGTGTTTGCCCTCGAATGTCTTCGTGCAGTGCAACCTATTGCACTAGCCGAAAATAGTCAAATTCCGCCCGTCGGCTACCCCCCCCCCCAAAAAAAAATGGCTATTATCTATGAAAATCAGTCGCCCGATAGGCGTTTCTATTCTCGAAATAAAGTGCTCGTGGCATAACATCAAATGTTAAAGATTTGATCTGCTGAATCCCATAATGATACAACGTAATGTCCTAGCTTGCACGTTTAAAAATATATACGAAATAAATCAGGGCCTCTGGATGTTCATCGTTTAATTCTTTAGAAAAGGCACGAAAAACGCTTATTTTCGTGTGTGTATTATCAATAATAAAAACGAGGGAGCCGGAAGACGTTATTTCACACCTACCAAGGTAAAAGTTGTACACTATTACTGTGTTAAAAAACGTCACACTCCTCATAGCAACGACGAACAAATTATAGCACACGCTATTTTGGAAGTCATACTGAAAAATGTGTGCAAAAAAACCGTGCCCGATCTTTGCAAAGGTAAACCTTCTGAACAAACCCCATGGCTGGACGATGTTCTAGAGTCTAAAGATCATTTAACAGCGAAGGGCAACCTGGCGAAACAAAAGAAGTGCTTTTCCATCTAAGGGGGGCGCGGTAACATTTAAAAAGCCTGCCAGTGAGTTGTTGAATTTCAAGCATGGCCCACCGCGACTCTAGTTTATATGAATCTATCTCTATGAGAATAAATAGCGATATTATGAAGCATGCAACACACAATGGAGAACACAAATAGGACAGGTGGACTGTGCGGCCTACACTGGTAATGAACAACCCATGGAATTGACAGTGACTCAGTAAGTGTTGACACCCCCGGGCACAGCCCATTGGAAGTGGCGGTGCTGCAGACAAGAGTGAACAGTAAAGTTTACATCTTTCCGAATCTTTGAGTCTTGGACGTAACAAATTGCTGAACCCGGAATGTCAGTACTGATGATCTAATCACTGCGTCCCGTGTGCAGAGTGATTGAATGTTCCGATCGCACGTCGGAGATTGTGGCCCGAATCATGCTCCAGGACCATGACCAAGGTTGAATTATCTCATAGGCAGCTATTCAATATTTTTATACTTCAATCACAACTCTGATGTTTGTATGATCCAATCTCCAACTCTAAAATACAAATAAATATAATAAATTTGTTCCTGAGTGGATTCGAACCCACGACCTTTTTAGATAACAAGACGAGCGCCCACAGACGGACGCCATGCATCCGAGGCCGCAGAGTTGTCTTTTGTAATACTTCAATATAAACATTAACGGAATTAAGCGCACACATAATAATGAATAGCGCCCCTATGAGGCGAGTTTAGAAAATATATGCTCCTGGAGCATGATTCGCGGCCAAAATCTCCAAGAATCTGTCCGATTTCGCGCGCTCTGCCTATGCCATGTCATGACGTCATTGGACTTGAGCTCCCGGTTGAGGGGTGTACGCTGGCCTTATGGCGACTGTTTGTTATGTACTGTGCTATCGAAGCTCTGCAATATTCGCAACCGCGTAAGCTCAAATAGAGCGTGTTGAACGAACGTAGAAAAAAGCTTACGGGAATCGGCGCACTGTCACAGTCAGAGGAAACGATAACGGAAATAAGGTGAAAATAATGTCTTGAAGCGTCACTGAATCGAGTGTTCCCTTCTTATACTCGTTGCTAGGTGGATTATGAGTCCGGTGGGCTAAAAACGTCTACACCGGTGTAGAAGTAATTATTGCCCGGCGTACTCATTAGTCCGGGAACAATGGGCTCGGTTCAGTTGACTCTTAACGAAAACACTATATATCTTTCACCCGGGACCGTGAATCAACTCTGTATCCTTGTACCTAGGGGATAAGTGCCACCCCAGAGAGGCTTGACCGGAAAGAAGAAAATAAGGCTAAATCAGCCGTTTTTGCCTGCTTACAGAAAATGTCACCTTACTAGGTAAATTTGATTTCAAAACAATACTCCACTGAAATATCTGCTCAAAATCGGAGAATGTTCCCCTTCTGACAATGTGAGCTCTCATTGTTCCTGCCTCTTGTTGTAACTGCAAAATGCAGTACTTTCATCTAGTAGCAGCTGAAAACTCAGAGTTAAAAATGCGCAACCGAAAATTTCCTTATAGGCCTGCATTCCCGTAGGTTTAACCTTCAACACGAATAAATTAATAATATAAAATGTTAAAATAAAGCAATCGGAAAATATGGTTTTATACTGTATAAATTTCTTTGTTTTGATGGTCCAAATGATGCTTGATGAGAATTGAAGTTTGGCGATCTGTAGGCCATACATTCGTTGGATGTCATCACAGACCAAAAAATGCGCCTAAGCTCTCTTCTTCATTTGTGTGGACTGGCGTTGTCATCAATGTGTGTGATAGACGTTTAATATAGAAATCCCTGCAAATTGAGGTTTACCATTCATTCCGTCAACCACTACTGCAAAAACGTCATGCAGCGCATGACGGAATCAATTGTAATACCTCATTTGCATCAACGGGACTTATATATGAAACGTCTACCCAACAGACAGCATCACATGATACGCTACAACATGTGGCACGGAGAGTAATGACCTCACTTTTGTGAGTTGAAATTGTTCTCTAAGTCTTTGATTGCTCTCAGGCACAGTGAAAGTAACGGATGTCTGTAATTTTCCAAACAATCAACTAACAATCATTACAAATATTTTAATAGTCATCAAGTTTGACAATTCTTCCCTACATAAAAAAATATAAGCGGTTGTTTAGAGGGATACTTTTCGTGTTGTGTTTTAAGCGGTCCTTCCAAACAAAATCAAAACACCACACCACACACACACACACACAAGAAAAAAACGTAGGAAGAAAGCGGAAACGTAAAAAAAGAAGGAGTTTTTTTATATACAGACCTTTTACTTACATGCCCGGTTTAATTTCGATGAGCTCTTCACAAAGCCTTATCATTGTATGCTTCACACAGATAACAGCCATCATGTTCGAGAAATGTTTTATCTCAACGTTCTATTGTAAAATAATCTATCTGGGTATTCATTTTTCGTGATTGTCACAACCTCACATGTTCTACACCCTGTGTGATGTTCCCAGACGATGACTGGGATAGTGAGCCCTCGTGTTCACGCAACGTAACTAGCAGTATCCGTCTCGTTGAAAAAGCGAGTCTTAGGCCAGGAGCTGTTGAAATGTGGCGGTGTATCCGGTACTATGCCTATGATACTACATGACTGAATCAAAAGGGAAGAAGAACTGCACACTGTGATTTATTGCCAAGAATCTTTTTTTTTTTCAATGCAAGCATTCGTTGAATGCATTAATTTTTGTTTTCCAAATGTGTTGCATGCAATCCAATCTGAGAAATTACGTAAATACACACCGCCTATATTATTTTACCAATGTCTGCATCATATTACTACTGAACAGTTAGTAATCAATACTTATCAAATCATAAACCATATCCTTGGAAGAAGATCCAAATTTCGGGTTTTGCACTAAGCGTGCATACATGTGGAGCACAGAGGAAATAAAAGTCAATGTAGCTTAGGCTACATTGCTTAACCATCTGCCAAATGATTTCTATGGTATAAATCGCCTTCATTTTAACCTCTTTAATTATATGTTATACAAATGAGACACTCATAAATCCAAATTAAATCAGCAATATAGCCTGCAAAATACAAATAGTCCGCAATTAGGATCATGATGCCTTAACCGAAAGTATTCATTTTCTTTCTTTTCGCCAAAAATTGTATTGCGAAAACTGTTAAGAACAACATATGAAAAGTTTACAAAATCGAGGAGTGGAATATGTATTTTGTAAGGGGATAATGTTTATACAGGGGTAAAAATTGAAAACGGGTCAAAACGCTTCGAAAGGTATATACCAACATGTCCGTCCAACTTTCAATGATAAAAAATGATTTTCCCCTATATGCAGGTTGTAGTTCATATTAAAAGTAAAATATTCAAGTTCACAATGGAGGAAATATTTTAGCTATATTAATTCAGTCCATAAAAATTGTTTTAAATTGTTTGTCTAATAGTGCAGGAGCCGAAAATACCTGTTTTGCACAGTTTAGGATCATGGTTAATAATTATTATGCAAAATGTGACTGGGCTTCAGGTCTATGGGAGGTCACTGGTTTTTATTACTTCTGTCTGTAATTCTTAAATCCTAACGTCCCTAATTTCATTTTTCAAAATCACGACGGGTCTGACCCCTGTTTTTTAGAAGCGGGGAATTGCCCCTAGAATAACGGGAAATATAAAGCTAAACTTCCTTTTTGTTGCGTTGATGCGCCAGGTGACGTGAAGAGATATATAGAATACAATTATTGATTGCGTTTGAACATGAACATATTAAAACCATTGGAACAAAATCGACCATTCTGTAAATTTTACCCCTATGATAACCTTGACCTTTTAGGTGTCCCTATTGTACAAAACTATAGATAGGCCGTACAGGTAGGGTATATACCTTTTTAAACCTTCGGAGGACTAGCCCATCCATTGCACATCTTTAACCCCTAAAAGAGCCGGGCTTTTTGGACCCATCTCAACCGCCGGGGGGGGGGGGGGGCTGATTCCGCCCCCCTAGTATCTTGGAACGGATTGATGACCTATCATGTGTGTGTACCAATGTATAGCTATGACCCTCCCCAGTCCATTGGGTACAGAAAAAAGTCAAACTTACCTGGTATGACGTCACAGTGACGGAAGTGATGTCATACAAAAATGCGAAAATCGCACAATTCATGGTTTTTCGCCATTTTTCAAGCAAAGTTGGCTTTTTTTCATGATGTGTGTCAAAGTTTGCACACACATGCTCTTACTGCAAAATACAAATACACATAGATAAAACCTATGTAACTGTATCTTCGCAACAAAAGAATGGATTTCTGCTTTCTGTGTAATTTCAATGGGAAAACTAGCTTTTCTGTTCTTCGCACGCAGTGCGCGATTACGCACCGCCGCGTCATAACCGTAAGTTCCGATTTTGTTCAAAATGGTCTTCAATCGAGGGCAAAGGTTTCAAAGAAAAAGTCAGCGTGCATATTGACACCCATCTTGTTGGCATCTTACATGTATCGATTCCTCTGATATAACCTAATGTATGTGTATTGATCTGATTGCGTTACGCGGATATACACAAACATTGCACGCTTTAGGTTGACACAGCTATGCAATAGAGCAATCTTAGAGTATCTGAAGCCACCTTTTTCCTTTACTGGAAACTTATACTCACATATGTTTTAAAAAATTTCTTATAGTTTTCAAATTAAATGTCTTTTCTTGATTGCCCAACCAAATTACCAACCTGCAGTCAAAGTAAATTACGAACTCCAGACACTTTATTGTATTGACGGCCATATTGAATTAATTTGATTACGAATTGATTCCTTAGTTACAAGAAATCATCGTTATGATCACAATGAATGTTTGAAGGTGACAGCCTAACCACTTTTGAGTGAACAACAACATCTATCATAAATTACTTGCAGAAAACCGTTCTAAATCGGCTCAACACATATGCAGCTGATAGCCTTAAAAAGCATTATTAAACGTTGGTATTGTTTCATTTGCAAACAACAAAAACAACAAAAACGAACAACAAGAAAACCGGGAGTTTCCTCATGATTTGTATTTTTTTTTTTTTTTTTTTTTTAATTTTTTAGGTTTTTTCTTTTTTTAAAAGTTTAAACATCAATTAAACAAAATAAGTCCAAACATCTACATCACTTCCGCTTTACACAAAGGGTGTCCACCTATTTCGGAACTTCCTTTTAATACTGTTAGAACATTAAAATTTGGTTTAGAAACGTTTAACAATGCAAATCACAGTTTACCGAATACCAAAACAACGGTATGGTATATTCTCCTCACTTTTTAGCTCTGAGATGATTATTTTTGGATTGCCAATCGTAATCCAGACTGTATTGTAACACTGGGTTTTTCCCTTCTCCTTTACGGTCGACAACTGTTGAATGCAAGATTTGAAAAGTTGACATTTCAACAAAATCACTTTGGAATCTCCCTGCCTGCGGATTTGTTTTGATACAGTACCAGACACCCCGATCGTAGAGAAAGACACCATACTACCTGCAACCGTAAATAAAATTATAATGGGAACTAAAATATACCATACGAATACATTCGACTACACATGTACAATGTAAATAGTTTTCCTGGATAAACGTCGTGCTTTGTGCGTACAGCACGCATTAATTTGTCAACCACCCATTCTTCTCTTGGTTGAAGCTTATACATCTAAGAAGGACCCTCGAATCGTTCCCCCACTGACTAGCCACCGAGGCGGCGCTAGCCCAACCGATCGCGAAGAGAGGATGACACAGGGAACAGGGTCCTTCTAAGATGGTCAGGTTAAGCTGGAGCTCACACTTACAATTTAAGTTTTAATGGTCAACATTAGCTCCAGACTTAAAGGTGCTTGTTCCGATTAATGTCTATTGTATTCTACTGGATGTATCGTTGCCTGTACAACTGCACATACACCCCATAAGTACCGTGGGAAAATAAACTTGGCGGTTTTGATAATAGAAGCAATCACGCATATTGCAAAGCCCCATTCAGTACTGTGCTAATATTAATGGTTTAACCATTAAATGGCGGTTTTTCGTTTTATATACTTGAATGAAATCGCATTGAGTGAAGGCTCAAATTCCGGACGACAATGAGAAAAATACGGCCTTTTCATCTGATTCACCATCAATATTGACTCTACTTCCGGGTAAATCAGGGGTCCCAAGACGATCGGAACAAGCCCTTTAAAAGGCGAGCCATGGTATAAGAGATTGGAACTGATTCGCATTCAATTTATGTTGGTAGTTGAGGAGAGGTGCGTAACAATTCGTACAAGAATCGATATATATTACGTAAACACATAGCACCTGAATTCCAAAAGAGAAACATTATCGGTTATTTGTAATCCGCAGGACATTTGTTAACGACCCATGCATTCAATGAAGTTTATTACAATCATATACTTTTTACTCAAATATAGTTTGTTAGTATTATCTATAGCCATTTGGACACTTTCTCTTTAATGAAGCGAACATTCAACTCTGCACAGAGTTCAGCGCTACTCTTAAGGAATATGGATGGGCTCAGTAAGTGCTAACCCTTACCCTTACATTTACCCAGGTAATTCTTGCAAGTTTTTGCATGTGTGGCGATTTGCAGTTACCTGCCCTAGACCCGTGTACGGCTTACTAAGGGAAGCCGTCCCTATCTCCGGGCTCAATGACGCACTGAGATAATCGCAGCTAATGAATATTTACTCGGAGGATTGGTGTGCCTCCTTTCCTCCTTATTTATTTTTGTTCCCCTTTTTTTCCTAAAAACGTTTGTCCTGCTTTTTCTTTTTCCCTCCTCTAGTAATTCACATGTGTTAACAAACGATTATGACTCCCATTCAGCAGCGTGGGTAATTAGCCAAGTTTGGTATTGATCATAACGTTTACATAATGTTGCATTAGAATAGTTAGTAAGACAACTCACATATGTATACATATATTATATGAATGAACAGTCCCACAAATCTTAGTTTTATCCTAGGTTGAAAGATAAATATTTGATGTGAACTTGAAATGGTATAATTCTATAAATTTAAACATAGGATATTGGTTTCTAAAGTCAACGGTCAATTCATATCATTTACATCATAATGGGATGTGCAAGTATTCTTGCATATTGGCATTTAGAAATTTTAAGGTTAAAATTAAATAAAATTTAAACACTTGAGAGAGTAATATAAGCGTACAACAGGTCGCAAGATCAGTGTCCTTTTGGGAAACATCTAGGACTAAATTTTCAAACAACTGTATATAACGTCCAACTGTATATCAAAAACCATTCACTGTTATTTTGAGTTGTTCTGCAATAGTATTTTGAATTCTAAAGTCATTGTGTAATAGGAATATTGGATATCAATAAATAAATTGATTGGATTGTTCTGCCTTTAATTGCACTGTTTGTGCACATTCAAATCTCTCCAGGACACTATGAAACTCGACTTTCTATACATGGTACCAACAGCATAACGTCCCCTCTAAAGGGCGGGAGGTTTTCACAGTTGGATGATTTATTTCAAAGTGAACTAATTCGGATTATAATCGGTATACATCACATGTGGACCGACGCGATTTGTATCGGTGTTGCATGAGATATAGTCCCCCGGACTCATAGTCAGGGCGGATCCACGCCCTGAAAAATGCCAAAATTACCGGGGGGCTGGAAGATTTTGGCCAAATTACCGGGGGCGCGCGCCCCCAAAACATCTACTGGATCCGTCAGTGATAGTACACCAGCAACGGTAACGAATAGGGCAATCGATTTAGTTGACCACTCACGTAACATTGGTTTCACGCTTTATTGCGTTGTTGTCTATGGAAACTGGACTATGTCCTCATGGGGCCTCCCCCTTTTACACACCAGAAGACAGCATCCAAACCACTAGAACACGCCCTCGTCCAAAGGGTTACGGATGTAAAATTATGCAATATTTTCCAAATTAAGATATTATAGGTGTTAAAGCATCTATCGTGCTTGTTCATGAATATTTCTTCATTGCTTTTGTTTTGTTTATCCTGAATAACTATTACAAACTCTCTCTGTCTAATGAGGGCATATGTTAATACATGTAGTTGGGTATGTATGGTACACGCCAGAGCACCCACCACAGAACCTACCTACACCACCTTTTAAGGTGCCTTTTAGGGACCTAAACATTGTTGGGATGTTAACAGTGGCGTAGCCAGGTGGGGGCAAAGGGGGGGGGGGCAGAGTGCCCCCTCTGAAAAAAACATTGAGGGGAAATCGGGAAATAAAACACTTATATTTATGTTAAATCGGTCCTTTTTTGGATTCTTTTACCCTTCGACCGGGAAATATTTGCTTGTGATCGGGACATTTGTTGCACCTACCGGGAAATTGCCCCCTCGGAACCACCGGGCTGGCTATGGATGTTAACAGTGAAATAAAACGATGCTCAAATTGGTCAAAATTTGGAAAAAACATATACACTGCTGCTCATAAAGTTGGAGTATTTTTTTCAGACCCAATCTTAAACGTTCAATTTGAACGCTCCAGTAATCATATTAGAGTAGGTGAATGATTACATAATGAGTCCCCACTACCCAGGTGAAGTGAATCCATGTATAATTTTGAATTACGTAACAATGCATTTTGTTTGGAGCTAGACCAGCAGAGACCAGACGTCTGTTGTTTGTTCCTTTTCCCTGTTCCAAGCCTGTATGCGACAAACCCACGTTTTTCAGATTTGGTTGTGTTACCTTTACAAAAAACTGACAGAGGTTTCCTAGGCTACACTGTTAAAAATGTCCGTAAATTAAGAAAACAGATTTTCCGTAAATTTACGGAAAATCTGTTTTAGAAAACAATAAGAATAAAAAACAAAAAACATAAAAAAATGTTAATTTACGGAAATATTTCAAAAATTTCTGGCAGCAATATTTCCGGATTTTTTTTTGGTTCCGTAATTTTAAATTACGGAAAAATTTTGTTAAAATACACATTTTTTCCGTAATATGAGACAAATTTCTGTAAAATTACTGTCAAAGTTCCGTTAATTGACAGAAATTTCTGTAAATTTACCCTAAAAATGACTGGAAATACTGCTGCCAGAAATTTCGGTAAATTTACGGAAATATTTTTAACAGTGTATGCCTCCTCCAACGGCATTGTCAATACGCCGAAGAGTGCTTGCACTCCGACCTGAAGGGTACAAACAAGCCAAAGTCGCTGATTTCCTCGGGATATCGCAGAGTACGGTCTGTAAAATGCTCACACATCATCAAGAGGTGTGTCATTTGAGGCCACGAAAATCTCCAGGACGACGACGATTGAATACCTACCGACTGCTTAATATATCTAACCCTTCAACACAGACGTCGCCTGGCTGGGAAGCACAGGAGATTACA